>JACVVK020000032.1:180000-212500 GCA_018292915.2 Batillaria attramentaria
CATATCGTCGTCCAACCACCTCGTACATCGCTTTTCAGTCGTCTGGTCCGTCCGTGGACGGGCAGGTCAAACGACCTTGAGCAAGCGCTGGTCTAAATGCTGACCTGTTCTTGCTGTCCTTGAATCAGCGGACAAGAAAGCCCGTTAACATGGCCGCCACGAGTGACACGTGACATGAGGTGAATGTGGACGGTTTAGCTCGTCCCGTTGCGTCATCTTGAATTCTGTATGTCGCAGTAGTGGGGAGATAAGCGGCTGATAAGAATGTACGCCAGAGTTTTGTGTGACACAAACGAACAGACCAGGTAACATGGGTTACAGATGGAACTTGACTAATCTGACCAATGATCTTGACCTGATATAGCAGTGCGGCTCAGTACTAGAATACTCAGTACTAGGGATCAGTTAGCATAGTTCGCCCTCTAGTGGCTTAGGGTTAGCTTAACCCTTTCACTGCCAGACGCGTTTCGGTTCACTCAGGGATAACATCTCTTCACGTCACTCTGCTGTAAACAGGAATGTGAACCTATACTGCACCCAGAGAGCTTGTTTCCCCCAACTACTGTAAAGTCTAGATTTATCATTTTTAACTAATTTGACAGTGAGGCTACTGGTGCGATTCATGAAATGCTGCGACGGCGGCAGTGAAAGGGTTAAGGCTTGGAATACTTCGACTCAGTCAGTATATTTCACCAGCTAGTGGGTGTATATGGATCCCAGTCATATGCAGGGGGAGCAAATGTACTCTAGCTCTCCACTCAGCGGTGCGATTGTATCCCGCCCTTCAGTCCGGTCAGCTCTCCGCGATATTTCCCCGATAGTTTCATTGAAAGGCTCGTTTCCGGAAAGCGAAACGGTTACAAATGACAACAGAACTGTTCACATATATCTTCACCAATTGATGGCTATATTCGTCTAATGCTTTCAGAAATGTCTATTGTGTGTGTGTGTGTGTGTGTGTGTGTGTGTGTGTGTGTGTGTGTGTGTGTGTGTGTGTGTGTGTGTGTGTGTGAGGGAGAGAGAGAGAGAGAGAGAGACGGGGGGGGGGGACACCAATCAAACTGCTTACTTTGAGCCAGTGTGATTGACAAAGTGGCTAACAGTAGCTATAAAAAAAATGTAACGTTAGACTATATTGAACCTCATTTGCTTCGTCTTCTGCTCTGCGTTATCATCGTACGACTGACTGTGACAATAAAGATCGAAATGAATGTGTCAGTATCCGTGCATCGTGTGCATGTAGTGACCCGTGATATTGTTGGACATAATGTGCAGGTACCAGACTACGTCAAGAAAGTGAAATTTGCCGCAGTGTACGTAGCCTACCTGAACTCCGCCCTCAACCCAATCCTGTACGGGGGCTTCAACGACAATTTCCGCCGTGGCTTCCATGACGTGTTCAGGTGTCTCATCACTAAACCCAACAAGGTGCATCCCGGTAAGTGGGCACTGTACATTTCAGTTTTGGATGGATTTCCGTAGTAAGTTTGTTTGTTTGCTTTCCGTTTTGTTGTTGTTGCTTCTTTTTTTTCTTGTTTTGTTGTTGTTGTGTTTGTTTTGTTGTTGTTGTTGTTGCTTGTTTTTCAGTTTGTTTGTTTGGCTTTTTTGTTAGGTTTTTTTTTTTTGGTTGTTGTTGTGTTTGTTGTAATTGTTGTTGTTTTTAAGTTGTTTCTCTATAGAGAAACAACTTTATGAGACGGGGCAGATTTTGCTACGCGCAGCAGCAAGTTTCAGTGATACAAAACAAGACTGTGACGTTTCTCCACACAATACTTACTTTCGCGCACACAGTGACGTAACGAAATCTGCGTCATAGACACCTTACGTGCACACTTTGCTGCTGCGTTCTTTTTGGCGGGAGTTGACGTGTGTGTGTGTGTGTGTGTGTGTGTGTGTGTGTGGACGGATGTAATGATGGCTATCTGCTAAACCACCTCGCCGGACGGCTTTTTACTTTGAGATAAAATGGGCAGTCATATTCTCCAGAGCTATTTTTCACGATTTTTAGCCTGCCGCATTTTGAGAACAGTTATCGCCGATTTGAAAAAATCGGTCATGTCACGAATTTTTTCGAAAAAAAAATGTTCAAATGGCTTCATTTTCTGAAATTGGGAAGATCATCCACTTATACTGCCTGTTTTCGTAGCACAGCTCTGTAGCTCTGACAGATTTTGTGTAAGAAAAATATTTCCGAGGTAGGGGTGGTTTGCATATAAGGCCAAATATCTATGAAACGACTGCTTCAAATTACTCATCATTCCGGTATTTTTGTCACTTGTGCCAACTGCACATATGACATGAACTACTGCACTATTATAGCTTTAGTATTAAGAATAGCAGAGCTTTTAGATAAACAAATTTTTCACGTTTCTGCGAGAAGCGCCGGTCAAAAAAGTTCCAGTTTTGCAATTTCGTAAGTACAATCCAAGGCACTTAAGTCCACGTTTCATCAGCTCTCTAGATCTTCCAGATTTTATGTCAAAATTAATTCAGTCACGGAAGTCACAAAAGCAACAAGGAAATCACAAGATATGTAGAAGTATCATCTGTCAGACGAGCAGCGTGAGACTGACGTCAAATGTTTGGTTCACAGACAAAATCTGCAAGTATCGTCACTGCTTCCGACATTTCATCAGCCCTCTAGATCTTCCAGATTTCATGTGAAAAATAATTCAGTCGGAGAAGTCACAAAGCCAACAGGGAAATCACAAGACATGAACAAGCATCCTCAGACCATCTCAGTGCTAGAGGCTGACGTCAAAAGTTTACTTCGCGGAATTGACGTCATCTCTCTCTCTCTGTATGACGACCTGCCTGAGGCTGACGTCAAATGTTTAGTTCACGGAACTGACGTCTCTCTCTCTCTCTCTCTCTCTCTCTGGGGGAGCCAGGGTGGCCGAATGGTAGAGCGTTGGACTTTCAATGCTTGGGCCGAGAGTTCGAATCCCGGCCGCTGGGGCCAAATATTTGTGCTGGCCTTTTTCTCGTTGCCCCGTCTTTGATATCACCCTTATGTGGGGGAAAAGGACGTTAAACTCCTAAACACCCACCCGCCCACCCTCTCTCTCTCTCTCTCTCTCTCTCTCTCTCTCCCCCTTCTTCCCCCACCCGGCCCCACCCCCAGTCACGTGACTAATCGGTCGAGGTCGTAGAGGATCTAGTGTCATTGGTAGAACTTGGAGAGGGGAGAACCGGCAACAATAACAACAAAACAGACAAAATAAAATGAAGTTTGGAGAAACAACTTTGTAGGACGGGGCCGTTCCTCCTTGTTGTTTGTTTGTTTTTGTTTTGTTTTTTGTTGGTTTTGTTGTTGTTGTTGTTTTGGGGGTGCGTTTGGGGTTCCCCTGTGTACACACTTTCAGAATCTGTCGCGTCTCAAGAAATCCTGGCTGGGGACCAAATATCTGTGCTGGCTCTTTCCTCGTTGCGTCGTCTTTGATATCACACATAATTATGTGATGGAGAAGGACGTTAAACTCCCAGACACCCGCTCACCCACCCACCTATCTTTCAAGGTTGTTTAGGTAATGACTTCTCCCCTCAGCTTCCTGACGCTTTTTTTTTTTTTTTTTTTTAAAGCGGAAGTGTCAGCCGGCACAGATTCAAAATCAAATATTGCTGGGCGTGATTCGCGTACATGTGTCTACGCATAATGTTGGACCGTCTGAGCCGACTGATTTCTAACCAGGGTTTGAGCCGTTTTGGGCCTTCAGTAGTTTCCGGTAGTACTGCAGATAGATTTGCAACGTGGTCGATCAGACCGATCACAGCAGGCGTACTAAGATGAAATGAAAACATCGTAAGTTAATTGCTCTATCGTGGTCCACTTCTTTGGAACAGTCTGCATTTTCATGTGCGTCCTGCTGAGTCGGTTGACTCTTTCAAAAGACATCTCTTCCGGCTCCATTACCAAGACTAAATCAGTTTTTCATCATGATCATCATCATCATCGTCATCGTCATCATCATCATCATCATCATCATCATCATCATCATCATGTTGTTTGAAAGAATGCACTGTATGACTGTGTGTAATGTGTATGCACTGTTCTGTTATTGTAGGGCGTTCAGAGCTCCAACAGGAGGTTGGGCGCCCCCCCCCCCCCCCCAAAAAAAAAAAAAAAAAATCCTCATTACTATTATTTTTATATTAATTTTCAGCACCAGCAGCAAACGGCATGGATGTAGCGGAGCGAGGTGAGGAAAGCCCGAACATCGTCACTAGGACCGATACCAGTCCGCAGGTGCCAGACTCCAGTGCCGGCAATGTCATTACTGGTTAGCAACCTAAACCATTCTGGGGTTGTTGTTTTTTTAAATCTTCTTTTGCTGCTCCAGCCCTAGTGATTTTCTCATCCCAAGTCGAGGCAATTTAATTTTTTTTAAGCATGATGATGAGAATGATTGTGATGGTATGGCACTGCAGTGGAGGTCCGTGTGGTTTTGGACTGTATGACAAGCCTGAATTACGCTGGGCCGAATCTCTAACTGTAAAACTAGATATAAAGGAATCATACAATTATGGCATTTGTCTGATTTAAATCTAAACTTTTCAAACTTCTAATGCCCACGAACAACGTACTACATTGGAATTTTGCTTATCGCGCTAATTGAAAACACACACACACACACACACACACACACACACACACACACACACACACACACACACACACACACACACAAACAAAAAAACTAACAAACAAAAACAACCAAAAAACAAAACAAAACAAACAAAAGCCAAAAAAAAAAAACCCAAACAAATTTAAAAACCCAACAAAAACCAGAACATTATTATTACGAGTGCATGAATATGTTTGACAGATCGTATCTCTGTATACCCGAACCCGAAGTCAAGTAATGTGTTTTATTTTTAACCTCTTCTCCTCCCGACAGTATCGACACTGACACACCACCAGAGAGGCAACCCGACCAACGATTCCGGGAGACCGACAACAGACGGTACTGACAGTGATTGTCGCCAGGCCTCCGTCACCACTACAGGGAGGCGTCGACACAGCGTCCACTCGGATGATACGACAGTCGTGCCTTGGCAGTCATTGCAGTCACAACGCAACTCGTGACTCGGCATTCGAGATGCTGATGGTGTTGCTTGATGTCGGTCACGTTGCTGACGTTGCGAATGCTTTGCCATTGCCAGTGCCATTGCAGCAGCGACGTTCGTGATGACGCAGCGGTGCACGTGCAACCTTCGTGACGTCAAGTCAAGGTTGGCGCCGACTTGGCGTTCAAAAGCGACGACATTTAAAACCCAGTTGCGCGCAGCGTCCCTTTTTCAAGCAGTGTATTATCCCTTTCGGGAAATTCGGGCTGCTTCCCGTGAGGAAAGCGCGTCGTCACGGTGCAGCGCCACCCTCTCCACCGACATCTTACTCTGAATTCAGCTGGAGGGTGAAAGCTGGAGTACTCGGAGAGAAAACTCCGTTGAGCAGCCCAGGAACCAATCAAAATCAGTGTCGGTCGTGTTGCTGACTTTGCGGATGCTTGGTCATTGCATGCAGGGATCGCTTCGACTGTCACATCACCAGCGTCCAGTCTCTGCCACAGTCTGGAGAATTTAGGGAAAAGCGTCATTTATCTCCGGATGTCCTTTTCCGTGTCTTTGGCAATGCAGATATCTAAGCTGCTATGAAATCTGTTCACAACACGCCAAAGATGTACACCTATATCGACGTTAATCAAACTAAACTCACGTTTTCTGGGAACTACTTTGCGGATGCGATCGATTGTTGACGTAATGCTTCGGTTCCAGTTCGGTTGCTTCGCGTGTTTCGCTCGGCGGCTCGGCGGAGAGGTTTTAGCTGCTCACGAGTCACGCTCGCAGTGCACTGATCGGAGACGGATCGACCTACTTGCGCCGCGTAGTGATTATCAGATGTGGCGGAGATGAGATGAGAGGCGCAATCGGCGCGTGCAGTTTGGCAGGGTCATGACCCTCATAGTGATACGCCTGTGCTCATGGAAACAAAACTGACCCCATGAAGCTGAGGGAGAAGAACGGATTTGCGTGTTTTAGTTTCGAACTTCAGTTTTCACAGTGGAAGTAAAAACAAAACTAACTGACCCCACGAAGCTGAGGGAGAAGAACGGCTTTGCGTCAGTGTTGTAGTTTCGAACTTCAGTTTTCACAGTGGAAGTGAAAACAAAACTACAGTATGTATAACAGATTTGTAGTCCGCGGACGGTAAGTAACGTCAAACCGGCTGTTGTTGCTCCGATAAAGTGACGATATTGACATGATGGTGTCTTCAAACCGTCACGTGGCGGCGGTTAATCCAAGTTCAGTGATAACGTTCTGTAAGATACACACATCCGCCGGGCTGCCATCGGAGCCGGAATGTCAAGGTCATGGTACAATGGGAGAGAACCGTGTAGTTATCTAGACACGACTGTCTCTTCTGGAAAACAGCACTGGCAGTCAGGAGATGTTTGCTTTGTGCGGGTGTGTTCTTTGTGTGTACGGGTTGTACAGAATGTCGGCTGCGGCGGCTGTGGAATTAGCCAGTAAAGATTGTTATGTACGTTTGGCGAGAAATGTTTGCGTCTGTTTTATCTTTTTATGCGTGAGGATGGGGATGAGGGTGACAGTATGATGCCTTGATGTATTTCCTTTATATTTGTCTGTCTGTCTGTCTGTCTGTCTGTCCCGTTAAAGTCTCTATGTAATGCTCGGGTCGTGAGTTCGTATCCCGGCTGGGGCCAAATGTTTGTGTTGGCCTTTTCATCGTTGCCCCGTCTTTGATATCACCCGTACGTGGTGGAAAAGGACGTTAAGTCCTTAAACACCCACCCGCCCTTAAAGTCTCTATGTCCGTAAAGCCGCTGAGATGGAAAACTACATGTACCCCTTACGAAGCCCTAAGACTGTTTGCCGGATAGAAAGATGTTTCATTTAGCTATTGTTGTGACCGTTTCGTGGCTTTGTGGCGTCTGATACTAGAGAAGTGCGACTGTCTCTTTTGAGCCTACGGTCTATTCCTGAACAGATTGAGACTCGATAAAAATCTAAAAATATCAGCGCCTTCTATAGCTGGTTCGCAGACCGCGACCAAAATAACGTCGTCTGCTCGGTAAGCGGTACGCTTATAGACATATACACGCTGGCCAGAATCACCACAATGATCTCAGGGCCTGCATGTAAAACTCGACGTTAATTTAACCACGGCTACGCGTCTAACCCAGACTAGGACAAAAGAAACCCCAAAACAAAATTAAATTTTAAAAAAAGGAAGCGAAGAAAGGTAGGGAAAAAATCCTTCTCTAACGGCTTAGGCACCATGGTGGAATGGACCCGCTTCCTGGTTAAACAAAACAAAACAACAACAAAAAAACCAAAAAAAATTCCAGAAAATTTAACCCTAGAGATAGTTTGGTTCGAGGTTAGACTCTAACCCTGGGCTAAAATCCCTAACCTCGACTTTTACATGCGGGCCCTGATCTTTATTGTGACCAGCGTGAAAGATTCTGATAGACTGAGTCAGCGCATTCTATTCAGCTTTTTCACCACGCTGTTGTATGCCTGTCATACGTAATGACGAGACTTTAACGTCCGGCTCGAATAATCATTCCTAGTTGTTGCCCCCCCCCCCCCCATCTCTCCCTGATATTATGTGACAAGTCTCTTCCATTACCATGGCCGCATATCAAGCACCAATAAAACCTCTCTCTCTCTCTCTCTCTCTCTCTCTCTCTCTCTCTCTCTCTCTCTCTCTCCATACGTTGCATTCAAATGTTTCATCATCATCATCATCTCTAGTTCAGTGAGCTGGAAAATATCGGCGGCTGATCCTTAATGCACACTGCCCGCAGTTTCGGCCAAACACGCAACAAAATATTTATTGATCATGGAGACACGAGTGTCACGCGGTTTTACGATGCAGCTATATATTCCAGGTCATGATCTGACACCAGCAGCACAGCACGGAAAATTAAATGCAACTTTTCCAAGATTTACTGACATGACATCAGCGACACAGCACGGAAAATTAAATGCAACTATTCCAAGATTTACTGACATGACATCAGCGACACAGCACGGAAAATTAAATGCAACTATTCCAAGATTTACTGACATGACATCAGCGACACAGCACGGAAAATTAAATGCAACTATTCCAAGATTTACTGACATGACATCAGCGGCACAGCACGGAAAATTAAATGCAACTCTTCCGAGATTTACTACTCTGACATCAGCGGCACACCACGGAAAATTAACTGCAACTATTCCGAGATTTACTAATCTGACCTCAGCGGAAAATTAAATGCAACTATTCCAAGATTTACTTAGCTTCACACAACCTGGACAGCACAACACAATCCCCAATCTGACGACCAGATGCCACAGCTCCAGCGTCATGAACAGACCACCATCTTCCGTCTACGAACTGGACACTGCAGACTGCGTGCCCCACCTGTGCCGCCTTGGGCTGTCACACTCACCAGACTGTCTGTGCGAAACAGCCCCTCAAACCCCGGAACACGTTCTGCAGTCCTGCCCCCTTTTCAAAGAAGCAAGGACACAACACTGGCCGAATGGAGCCACACTGGCAGAGAAACTCTGGGGCACCAAAACGGACCTCTCGAAGACCACTGCTTTTATAAAGACTACAAACCTAGTCATCTGAGGCAGAGTCCAGAACAGGGAACGCAGAAGAAGAAGAAGAAGAACTTAGCTTGACATAAGACAACTTTTTTTTTTTTTTTGGCAACAGTTGCGCTTGTGTGCCGCTCGAAATAGCCGATCATAATGTTCTGAATCCAATACACTGATGTCTGAAGGCCGCGTGAACTTAAAATGACACGCCCCGAATTTCTGCAGGTAAAAGAGTGGCAGTAAGACTATACCACACGCCTCGCTTGTTGCTTTGCGGTCAGCCTTCTGTTCACTCAGTGCCTCGGCCAGTCTGTGGGATGCTGGAACTGTGCACATGTGCTCTTAACTGGGCACAGCGCGCGAAACACACACGTGCACGTCACAATCGTTGCACTCGGTGTGTCTACTAACTACAAAATTGTACACAGCTGTACTTACTTACTTACTTAGGCCCTTGGCTCCACGTGGAGCATAGGCCATCGACAACCCTTCGCCATCGCACTCTGTTCTGGGCTAGTCTTGCCACTCCAGTCCAGTTGGTCCCCTGCTTACATAGCTCTGCCTCAGTGTCCCGCCTCCAGCTGTTGCGAGGCCGGCCTCTCTTCCTTTTCCCCTGCGGGTTCCATGTCAGGGCTTGGCGTGTGGTGCTGGATGCTGGCTTCCTGAGGGTGTGTCCAATCCAGCCCCACTTCCTCCGCAGGATCTGCTTGGCCACTGGTTCCTGCCCCGCTCGCTCCCACAGCTCTTCATTCCGGATCTTCTCTGGCCATCGGATGTTGAAGATGCGCCTCAGACAGGTGTTGAGAAATGTCTGGATCTTCTGCTGCATCGTCTTCGTTGTCCTCCATGTTTCGCATCCGTAGAGCAGAACTGACTTCACGTTGGAGTTGAAGATGCGAAGTTTGGTTCTTATGCTGACAACTTTGGATGCCCAGACGTTCTTCAGCATGACCATTGCTGCCCTTGCCTTGCCGATTCTGGCTGTGACGTCTCGGTCTGTGCCTCCCTGTCCATCAACCACACTCCCCAGGTAGACAAAAGACTCCACCTCCCTGATGGGCTCTCCACCGACTGTGACTGGTGTGTTGGCAGTGGTGTTGATCTTCATCAGCTCGGTTTTCTTCCTGTTGATCTTGAGCCCTGTTCCGGCTGATGTGGCTTCCAGGCATGTAGTCTTGTCCTGCATCTGGCTGTGGCTGTGAGACAGGAGCGCCAGGTCGTCCGCGAAGTCGAGGTCATCCAGCTGCGTCCAGAGTGTCCACTGTATCCCGTTTTTCCTGCCTGCTGTAGTGGTCTTCATGATCCAGTCGATGACCAGGAGGAAGAGAAACGGGGACAACAGGCATCCCTGGCGGACTCCGGTCTTCACCTCGAAGCTTTCTGACAACTGGCCAGCATGGGCAATCCTGCAGCTCATGTCTTGGTAGGTGCACTGGATCAGGGAGATGATCTTCCCAGGAACTCCATAGTGCCTTAGCAGCTTCCACAGTGCCTCTCTGTCTACGCTGTCGAAAGCCTTCTCATAGTCTATGAAGTTGATGTAGAGGGGGGAGTTCCACTCCAGCGACTGCTCCACAATGATGCGTAGGCTGGCAATCTGGTCAGCGCAGGACCTGTTCCTGCGAAAGCCCGCCTGCTGGTCTCGGAGCATGGGGTCGACTGCCTCTCTCATCCTCTCCAGTAGAATTCTGTTGAGAACCTTGCCTGGCACTGACAGGAGCATGATCCCTCGGTAGTTGCTGCAGTCCCTGAGGTCCCCTTTCTTTGGCAGCTTGATGACGATCCCTTCTTTCCACTGAGCTGGCACCTCTTCCTTCTCCCAGATCTTGCTGAATAGGCTGTGCAGCATGTTGACGGCTGTCTCTGTGTCTGCTTTGATGGCTTCTGCTGGTATCTCATCCGGCCCTGCAGCTTTCCCATTTCTCAGTGTCATGATGGCTTTCCTGATCTCCGCCTTAGAGGGCTTGTCGCAGTTGATGGGTAGTTCTGTCTCTGCTGGTGGGATGTCTGGTGGTGTTTCAGGGATGGGGCGATTTAACAGCTCCCTGAAGTGTTCTGCCCATCGTTTCAGCTGTTCCTCAGTTGTTGTCAGTGGGTGCCCGTTCTTGTCCTTCACTGGTTTGTCTGTCTGCTGAAATTTGCCCGCGAGCTTCTTGTTCACCTGGTACAGGTCTTTTAGATTCCCTTGTCGGGCTGCTTCCTCTGCTTGACTGGCCAGGTTGTCGATGTAGTCCCTCTTGTCCTTCCTGGTGCTCCTCTTCACTTCTCTGTCAGCTGCTGTGTATTCCTCTTGTGCCTTTGCCTTGGCTCTTCTTGTTCGGCTCGTGTTCAGTGCAGTTTTCTTCGCTTTTCTAACTTCCAGCTTCTGGATGGTATCAGCAGAGATCCATTCCTTATGTTGGGTCTTTCTCTTGCCAAGGACCTCTTCGCATGTGTCGTGCCAGAGTTTCTTGCTGTGTTCCCAGTGTGTCTCAATGTCCATTTCACTGTCTTCTATCAGGTCTTGCAGTGGCTGGAACCTGTTGGAAAGGCTGATCCGGAATGCTGCTTGTGTGTCTGTGTTCCTGAGTAGTCCAACGTTGTACCTGGTCCGTGTGTTGTTGGCGTTGGTGTGCCTCTTAAGCCGAAGTCTCAATGTTGTTGCAAGAAGGTGGTGGTCTGATGATACATCGGCACCCCTCATCACGCGCACATCCCGCCACGATCTCCTGAACTTCCGGCTGATGCAGATGTGATCAATCTGGTTCTCCGTGACATGGTCCGGTGATCTCCATGTGGCCTTGTGGATGCGCTTGTGTGGGAAGATGCTGCCTCCTATCACTAGCTGGTTCAGGGCACAGAAGTCTGCAAAGCGCTCACCATTTTCGTTCATCTGTCCCAGTCCATGTGTTCCCATGGTGTCCTCGTAGCCTGTGTTGTCTGATCCAATCTTGGCGTTGAAGTCTCCCATCAGTACGGTCATGTCCTTGGCTCCTCCTCTATCTATCACTGTCTGCAGTTGTTGGTAGAAGTCATCTTTTTTCTCCTCTTCCGCATCATTGGTGGGAGCGTAGCACTGGATGATGTTCAGCTTGATGTCTTTTTTCTTGGTGATGAATTTGGCTGTAATGATGCGGGAGTTGACAGGTTCCCAGCCGATGAGTGCCCGCTGTGCCTCCGGTGCCAGCATCAGGGCCACGCCCTCAGTGTGGGGGGCTCCATCCTCTGTGTGTCCAGAGTACAGCAATTGCTCTCCCGATGAAAATCTCAGCTGTCCTGTCTGTAGCCACCTTGTCTCACTCAGTCCCAGTATTCCTATCTTGTAGTTCTTCATCTCTCTTGCTACTTGTATGGTCCTTCCTACTTCATACATTGTCCTGATGTTCCATGTGGCTACTCTCGTTGTTGTCCTGGGTGTTAGAAGGGGGGTCGGCCTTGCAGCTTCCTTTCGGCTTTCACTGCAATGCGTCATAGGTCTCCGGGATGGAGACCCTTCCTCGCCCAGGTGAATGTCTCGGTTTGTTGCTGTCGATGCTTCAGTAACTTAGTGTTTTTTACAGGTAGGGCTGTTAACCCTACGCAAACCCGTTTAGCCTCTTGGAGAGGTGGTCCACATTCGTCTGACCTCTACCCTTCGACCTGTCCAGCTTGGGTGACCCTGCCAGGAGCATGTGCTCCTGCTGGCATAGTTCTCTGGGTCATTGAGGTACACAAGCCACTACCCCACGACAAGGGGTGGACCATGTAGGGGGTACACAGCTGTGCTCGGTGACAAACTGATTGAAGATGCACTGTCCGCCATGTTTGCGCGCCGAGTGACGTAGTACAGCCAGTCAGAATCTGTTGTGGAAACCACAGTCACAGGCTACGTACCAGAGATGCAAATTTGGAGGAAAAGGCTAGATATTCCTCTTAGTACACATAACGTTGCAGATGACATCCTAGAAATGCTTTAAAATTCACAAATCACAAAAATCAGGCAGCCATAGACTCATGTGTAGGGTAAATTTAAACAAATTCCAATGTTCCGTTTTTTGGCAATGTTGGCAGCGACCACATACCCCCTCATTCCACGGTCGTCTGCTGGCTCCTGTGCCAGCCGCGCATGAATACAAATAGTCCACAAGCCAGCCTCATTTTCCCCTAATTTTACTATTACCTGGCATGAAACTTGTTTACAAAGCCAACAAAAAGCACCAGATTGCCATTTTTTTTACTCTGCACACAAATTTTAAAAGGGGCAAAGATTATCTACTATATTTAGCCGAGTTCCTACTATGACCCGGAAGTTAATACCGTTCTGTAACCCACAGTTGTGGCTGTTTGAAATCCATGTTGCTGTGATGACGCCACAGCGGCGGAAACCCCCAAAATCACAACTGTGGACAGCACTGTGGCGCTCGCAGCCGGCTTTACACTCAGAACGATTTGTGAGCTGTTGGTGTATCAGAAGTCTGTTTTACATTGGACTCCGCTTGGACTTCAACCCGCATCCTGGATGTTGGGCGGTCGGTGGTCTAGTGGTTAAGAGACTTGTCACCAATGCGAGAGGTCAGGGGTTCGAGTCCTACTCGGGGCAAAGAATGTTTCCTTCTCGTATGTGGCACCGTTCATTCGGGCCGATCGTCGGGCGGTCGGTAGTCCAGTGGTTAAGAAACTTGTCACCAATGCGAGAGGTCAGGGGTTCGAGTCCCACTCGGGGCAAAGACTTTTTACTTCTCGTATGCGGCACCGATCATTCGGCCGGTTGTGGTGGGTTCTCTCCGGGTACTCCGGCTTCCTCCCCCTCTGCTTTGGAAATGTTCAGCCCACCAAATTTAAAAAAATAAATGCAATTCTAAATTCCGAAATTTAAATAGCTGAGCTGACCCTTCGCACCACGTGATTGTAATGTGTTTATGTCCAGTGTGTGAGAGAATGCGTATGATTCACGGGAGCGCGCGTGTTGGGTTCAGTTCGCGGCGCTGTGAGCCGATTCATGAAATTGGGTAAAGCGCCTATACAATACCTATTATTATTATTTACCTAGCTCGTTGCACCCTGAATTTCGCGTTTTGGTCGTCGCCCTGAAGTTTGCGAATTTTCTGGAGTGGTTTTTTAAAATGATGTTTATATTATTTGATTTAAAAGGCCACCCGGTTTTGAACGAGACCGTAGGGATGTGCTTAAACCTTTGGGTCTGACGTCAAAAGAAGGTTTCATCATCACTTTCTCCACACCATACAATTTCATTTATTTATTCGTGTGTGTGTGTGTGTGTGTGTGTGTGTGTGTGTGTGTGTGTGTGTGTGTGTGTGTGTGTGTGTGTGTGTTTTGTGAGTCGCCGTTGCCATGGTGACATGCTTCACATACAACCGGCTGCAGCGTGTTTTATTTGCAGGAAGGGGAGGTAAATCATCACTCAGCGCCGACAGAGTGCGGGATAGTCGACGGGAAACAAATGGCGGACCATGGCCTCGAGCGGCCGGAAATATTTCGTGTGGGTAATGGATTATAACGTATGAATTATTAGTAGGCTGTTTCCTGAGTAATGAACACGCAGACAGTGTAAAAATGGAAACCCTGGCAAAACTTTAAAAAAAAGCTAAAAAGCTAAAACTGAAGCTCATCCTATTATCATGATTCACGACACTCAGACGGCTGATGATGACGATATTAGTCAGTCAGTTGGTCTCACTACACTCACTGATCTACGCACATCAGTGTCTAGGGAGGTTGGATCCGACCGACATTTACGCAAAAAAAAAACAAACAAAAAAAAAACGCCCAGCAAACTGAAAATCTCTTTGCTCTAAATACTAGCTGGCATGAGGGAGGGGCATGTATGCTTCGATGCCCTTTACTGACTTCATCACATTTTACTGGCTTCATCTAGTCCAAACATTTAGTGTCCTTCGCCTCGACTGACGTCCTTGGCGAGGTGGATGTGCATGAAGGAATCTGGGTGCTTTGGAAATTTCCTCTGACGTCCAGGTAACGTTTAAAGTCATGAAATGCTAGCGCACAAAACTGACCCCGAGGTAACACAAACAATCATCGTTTGCCTTGACTGACGTAAACGTAATACATGTATTTTGCTAGTACTTGGAGGGACTGATGTGCATGAAGGAATCTGGGTGCTTTGGAAATTTTCCTCTGACGTCCGCGTAACGTTTAATGGCATGAAATGCTAGCGCACAAAACTACCCCGGGGCCACACAAACAGACAGTCCTTTGCCTCGACTGACGTAAACGTAATGTTTTGCTAGTACTTGGCGGGGTTAATGTGCATGAAGGAATCTGGGTGCTTTGGAAATGTTCCTCTGACGTCCGTGTAACGTTTAATGGCTAGTGCACAAAACTACCTCGGGCCCACACAAATAGTCAGTGTCCTTTGCCTCGACTGACGTAAACGTAATAAATTTTTTACCAGTACTTGGTGGGTTGATGTGCATGAAGGAATGTGGATGTTTTGGTAATTTCCCTCTAACGTCCGCGTAACGTTTAATGACATGAACTGCTAGCTCACAAAAGTGCCCCGGGGCCACACAAACAATCAGTGTCCTTTGCCTCGACTGACGTAAACGTAATATTTGCTAGTACTTTTGGGAGTTGATGTGCATGAAGGAATATGGCTGTGTTAGTAATTTCCCTCTGACGCCGGTCCGCGTAACGTTTAATGGTATGAACTGCTTGCGCACAAACCCCACACAAACGTCTAGGATAAGGGGATTTGGCCCAGTGGTTAAGGCCGGCGTTCGCTGCGGATCCTGAGGCACGTGTTCGTATCCCTGGTGGGCAGAGTTCCTTGCCAAATCGAGTCAAACTTCACGTGCAGACTCGTTTACTGTGTCGACTGTGTCGCTGGCCGGCCTTCGTGTACACACGCACGTACAAATATCAAGTGTGCACGCTGAAAATCCCACGTCCATCTTTCGAAGAAGAGTAGACTGTGGCCGATGGCGTGAAAAACAGAGATGTGTCGCACACACCAGAGTGAGAAGCAAGGGGGAAGGGAGGAGGGGGGGGGAGGGTTAAAGTAGCGCTTAGCAGTAACAGGCTTTCACTGCTTCAACCTTCAGCCGCGTAGCGCCTTGAGGAGCCTATGCCCTTCCCTTCCCTACCCTACTCTACCCTGCCCTACCCCATACCCTACTCTACCCTGTCCTACCCTACCCTACCCCACCCCACCCTACCCTACCCTACCCTACCCTTCCCTACCATACCATACCATACCATACCATACCATACCATACCATACCATACCATACCATATCATACCATACCATACCATGCCATAGAAACATGCAGAATCATTTTCAAACGAAATTTATCAATATGGGGGAATGGACGCTGGCACTCATAAACCAGACATAAATCGTTCAACAAACAGACATGGAGATATTAGGCAGAGAGGTTTTGTCAACGTAGAAAAATAGTCGCGATACAAACTTGTTTGTCTTCACCGGCCTCTTGGAGGCCAGGAAATAACAGTTGCACAGTACGCTATACAGCAATCCATTGATTTCCTGCAGTACTACAACTGCACGGTTAGTTAAAGCCCCTATGACCCCGTCTGGCATACAATGTTCAACATTGTGGAAAACACGCTGAACTCCTTGCTTCAAAACAGTTGCTAATATCGAGAGAAAACACATCAGACCAGCGTGGAACCTGGCGTTCAGGGTTATAATATAATAACTGTGTGTTGTGTGGACGCTTTATTCAATTTCTTGAACTGGCTCAAAGCGCCGCGAACTGAACGTAACACGCACGCTCACGTGAATCACACGCATTCTCTCACACACTCGAACACATTAAAATCACGTGGTGCAAAGGGTCAGCTTAGCTATTTAGTTTTGAGATTTAGAATTGCATTTTTTTTGTTGTTGTTGTTCAAATTTTGTGGGCTGAAATTTTAGTGCCAGCATTACAGACGCTGTCACTGTACAGGTGTCTAAGTGCTGATATGATAGATACTGTAGTCGTTTCCCGTGGCTGACTACCAGCCGATTATGGGTTGCTATTGTCAGGAAGTGGTGTATGGCCGTTGAGGCGATGTAAAGCAACCCATGCATTCACACGAACCATCCACACACACGCACGCACTCACACCACGCAGGAAACGCACACGACGAACAACATGCAGGTTACCAGCCAGGAGAACTGCAGGCGGAATGCTTGGGTTTAGTCCCTTGTAGAAGACACACACACACACACACACACACACACACACACACACACACACACACACACACACACACACACACACACACACACACACACACACACACAAGCATGCACACATGCACTCGCTCATCCGTTCGCCATTCTCTCGCACACTCTCTCGTCATTCATTGTCATGGTCACCGTATTATGGTAAAGATGAGCCAATGACGACAACAATACTACAAAAACCGCTCAGGAACGATCTGTGAGCATAACAAATGGTAAGTATTAAACCCTTTTAAACCATCGTAAGTGGCACTTCCCCCCCCCCCCCACCACTCAACGTGCGTACGGTTATTTTAAGATGATGTTGTTGAGGGTGTTTTTTCACGTGCTACTACGTTTTCAAGCCTTTTGACGATTGATATCAGTCACGCTTGGTGGTGGAAACAGACGTTAGACCCTCAAACAAAACAGCCCACCACTAATCTCTCTCTGAACCACAACAGCGGGCAACGGGGCAAATTTATGGATCAGATATGAACCAAAACTAACAGGACCACGGGGAGCAATATTGTCACTGTACAATTCCCTGATTTTATCAGGCCGTGCAGGACTGTGAAGCCATCGCCACTGAATTGCGAACGCATACATATTTTACGCACACAGTTGTACTCTGACTTAGAATTTGGACACAGGGGGGTGGGTGGGTGTTTGAGGGGTTTAACGTCCTTTTCCACCACATACGGGTGATATCAAAGACGGGGCAACGATGAATATTTGGCCCCAGCCGGGATACGAACTCACGACCCGAGCATTAGAAGTCCAGCGCTCTACTATTCGGTCACCCCGGCTCCCCGTTTGGACACAGACATTTGGGCATGCAAATCTGTTTTCAAGATAGTTTGTCTACAGTCTCTTTGTCTATGTTTCGTTATTTTATTTTATTTTTCGTTTTCATTTATATTCAAATCTACCTTTGATAATAACCATTATGTCCAGTGTGTGAGAGAATGTGTGTGATTCACGTGAGCGGGAGTGTTGGGTTCGTCTCGCGGCGCTTTGAGTCAATTCAAGAAAATGGATAAAGCGCCTACATTATTATTATTATTATTATTATTATTATTATTGTTGTTGTTGTTTTTATCAAATGGAAACAAAAGCATCTGTATCCGTATGTAAGACAAAGCTGAAACGGCTTTGTCTAAAATGAAAACTTTTGTTTTTTCTATGTGTGTGTGTGTGTGTGTGTGTGTGTGTGTGTGTGTGTGTGTGTGTGTGTGTGTGTGTGTGTGTGTGTCTGTGTGTCTGTGTGTGTCTGTGTGTCTGTGTGTGTCTGTGTGTCTGTGTGTGTGTGTTTGAGTGTGTTCGTGCGTGCAAGCATGTGTACCTGCGAGCGAGTGTGCGTGTGCGTGTGGGCGTCCGTGTTTGTGCATGCGTGCGTGAACCACAACGCAAAAAAAAAAAAAAAAAAATCCGATGTAAACACATTTCACGTGGGAAATAAATACAGCGCGCACGCGTGTATTAGAAATTTGAAACCAAGTCTGTTTACGACACGGTAGAAATCGCGAACAGACTACTGCTGGCTTGGGGACTGTGTGGCATGCGTAACAAGGGATTTTTAGCCACAGATCTCTTAACCGCCTCCCACTCCCTAAATAACATTTTTAATACACCAAAATATACCAAGGAAACCCCTTTTTTAAGCATAAAATACAAAACAACAACAAGGGGAAGTTACATATTTAGATCTAACAATCAAGAGAAAGGGTCAAGGCCAATCTGGAGCGACTCATAATAGTTTGTTTTGCATTCCAGTGATCGTTTGTTTGTTGTTGTTGTTGCTGTTGTTGTTGTTGGTGGTGGTGGTGGTGGTGGCGGTGGTGGTGGTGGTGTTATTGTTGCTGTTGTTGTTGTCGTCAACGTTGTTGTTGTTTTATAGATCTTGTCTGTCGTGACATTCTAAATGCTTCATGTTTACATTTAAATCTGTAAATACTTATATCTGTGATGGCCATACTCTTAGGGTTTTTGTTTTTTGTTTTGTTTTTTTTAGCCATTGGGCATTGCTGTTTCCCACTTACATTGTATTCGTTTCAGACCAACGTCCTAAGCTTCGCCTTTTATTCCAGTCCCTTGTTTGTTTCAACACTGACAGGGAATGAAAACAACGAATAAACTGCATCAAACGACATACAATCGCTCTGGTTGGTTGAAATAACCATTTTTCTGCTTTCTGCATAATTTACGCTACCGTTTCGACAGGAAACACACACACACACACCCTGCATGACGTCAATGTGTCTGTACTGGCCTGCAGGGCACAGCAGAGTGTTTTGTCGTGTTTGTTTACACTGTGGGATCCCGGACACTGGGCATGGTGACTGCTGGCCATCCCTGAGTGCTTAATGGAGATCAGTAACTTGTCAACGTGACAATGCGATTTGCACTAACTGCATTGGATTGGAGTGTTTCTGTTGCGTGCCACGAGCAGTATGAAAATGGTGTTCGTGATTATATCACTCTTAGTTCTCTCGCCAGTGACCATCCCTGTGGGCAGTTTCAATTCCAGTTCCAGGTGCCTAATAGGGTTGTCACACGTTGCGAGTCTGCAGGCCTACCAGCGGCAAAATGCCTGAAGGGCCAATTAAATGCGCTTGTAGCGGGCACTCCCGGGAGACGCCGCCGCGACGCCTGTGAACAGAGCACGGTCATGTTTTTTTTCCTCGCCACGCCAGCAAGTCGCCGCTCACCATGCTTTGTGTATTGGGGCGCCGGGCCGGCGGTGCAGCTGATAGCCAAAGTGTGTTGCAACGTATGACGGCAACCCCCGCGCAATACACAAGCAGGCACTCTACGTTTGACAAGGCCTTTAGGACGTCAGTTTATTGCATTGTCATATAGTGTTGCTGTCACTCATATACATGTACTAGCAGAATTGCGTTTCAAGTTCCGGCGGCCAGCAAACGTCATTTTAATGCCCGCATTCAGAGCTCTATCCAACAACAACTTCTACAACAACACTCAAATTCAAAATACTTTACTGTCCATTAAATAGCAGGTATAAAACGGAATTTCGTCTTTGGACTCACAGATTGAAACAAAATAAGAATGAAAAATTAAGAAACATTAACCCACTAAAAACAACATAAAATTGGTTCGGCATGTGCAAGAACTTACCCTCCCCCCCCCCCCCCCCCAAAAAAAAAAAAAAAAAAATAAAAAAATAAAAAATAAAAAAATAAAAAAATAAAAATAAAAATAAATAAATAAAATAAAATAAAATAAAATAAAATAAAATAAACAAAAATTATAAAAATAATGAATAACATTTAAAAAATACACAACCAAGACAACAAAAAAACCAGCAATACAGTGCAGGACTCGGTTCGGCGAAAAATTTCGAGCTCTCGCCGCACGCAGGCCACCTCACGTTTGAGTTGGAATTTACGGGCTGAGTTCTGAACTGAATAAACAAAAGAAAACGTAACAACAGAAAAGTGCTGTGCTGTACGCCACATTGTATGCCGAGTGTAGTAATTATTGCTGTCTGTACTTTGTAGCTCATGTATTATTCCCAACCACCCCTGTTTGTCACAACAAAAAAACCAAATTGTTCCTTACAGCACTGATGTACGCCCACCAGCCTCATCAGCGAACGAAAGATGCCAGTGATGCTTAACTGGTCATCGTCGTGACGTTTCTTTCATACAAGGCAGATGGGGAAAACCACCAAGAAATCACCAAGACCTTATTTTTAAAGACCAATGTTTCACCGGCACCTGTAGTGTAGTGGTTAGCATTTCGGACCAAGGAGCGGGATACCCGGGTTCGAATTCCAGCCGAGCCTGAGGCAAGCGGGATTTTTCCTACCTAAGTCTGCTCCTACCCAGAGAAGGCATGCTATGCCTATGGGCCCAATGGGGAGACTGTGGGCACACAGCCGAGACTCCCCCACTTGTCTGTAATGCTGTCACTGAGCCATCAGAAGCGTACTCGATGACGTGGCGACCACACTGAGGGCTCCAGTAGAGTAACAACAGTCGTAGAATTTGAATGTTCGACCGCTCGCGCAAAATGTAAACAATATTGTACCGCACTAAGAGCTGTACTAATCATCAAGATAGAGTATTTCGAGCGTCCAGGCGCACGCACGAGCGAAACTGTTCCAAAACGTAAGTTGGCTTTGCAGACGGAGATGGAATCAGCTAAGTAATCTTGCGCGTTTAATCTCACTTGTCACACTGTTGACTGGTCTCGCTGGAGTTACTGTTGTGTACCACCTGTGACACGAGGGACAGCAAAGACGGACACAAAAAAGGAAAACAGGACACACACACACACACACACACACACACACACACACACACACGCACGCACGCAAGCGCGTGCGCGCTACAAGCTACAAAGTATCGCCGTGAGCATCGCAGATTATCGATCGCTGACGTCACGGGGCCGTCGAATGAGGCATCGGCACACACGTGGAGCTGGCTATTAGGGAGACAGGTGCCCAGCGGGATATAACCGTGCATTTCAAATCAAGCGCACGATAGAGCAGTGTCATCGGCTCGGGACTTCACACTGTCAGGAGTCTTTCTCGTCCTACAAACTGTGTTAGCGTTGCGTCAGTTTGGACACGCAGCTTACAGAACGAGAAACAGTGCGAGATACAGAATTTCAGCGTTTGGGAAATCTCGTCTGCATCTTACAAGCGCACCATTCTTCGAGCCCGAATCCAGCACGGAGCTGACAGAAGGTAAGAGTTACGCGATTTTGTGTCTTCGTAAACAAAATTGCATGCTTTTTCTGTTCATTCTAATACGTTTGCATTGGTTACTAACTGGTAAAGGGTAGAGTTATACCAATGGTGACAAGAATTGCATTGCATAGGTTTTTTTTTCTCTCTGTTCACTCTAATTAATTTTTGTATTAGTCTAATTGGTAAAGGGTGGGGTGGAGTTCTTCGATTTGTGACCAGCATTGCATTGCATACTTTTTCTGTTCATTTAAATTATTTTTCCATTAGTTACTAACTAGTAAAGTGTAGAGTTGCACGATTTTTGCCCCTTTGTAACAAAACTTGCACACTTTCAAATGTCCATTCTAAATATTGTTTTGCATTATTTACTAACTGATGAAGGGTAGAGTTAGACGATTTTTGTGTCTTTGCAACCAGCATTGCATACGTTTTTGTTTGTTGTTGTTTTGTTTTCTTTGTTGTTTCTTTTTATGTTCATGCTACTTTGCCACTTACCGTTAGAGAGTAGAGCGGTTACACTATCAGTTTTGCGTTCTTGTAACCGAAACACGAATATGAACATTTCGTTTACAAGCGTGAGATCATTTTAGTACTTTGTACATCCCATTAAAAAATTTGTTTCTACCGGCCCCCGTAGTGTAGTGGTTAGCACTTTGGATCATGGATCGGGAGACCCGGGTTCGAATCCCAGCCGAGGCAAGCGGGATTTTTCCTACCTAGGTCGGCTCCTACCCAGAGCGGGTGTGCTATGGGCCCGATGGGGAGGCTGTTGCCACACAGCCGAGTTTCACCCACTTCACGGGTGCGACTTTGGGGGTGCTTCCCTTAGTATGACACGTCTTATGATGTGGATGATTACACGGCCGGCACCGCAGGTGCCGTAGTTCCCGGGCCTGGTTAATGCCGGGATATTTATGACAGGAAGCGTGGAATGCGGCCCTGTCTCGCAGTCCCAAACCACATGGACCTCCATAGCATCATCTTACTATCATCCTCATCTCCATCATCATGCATAATAAAAATTGTCCCAGCTTCCGAGTCCTCAGTGGATTCCACCCATGACCTGGGAGGAACACCACTGAAGCTGGCAAAGAGTTGGGGCAGCAAAAAAAAAATAAATAAATAAATAAAATAAATTGTTTCTATGTTTGACATTTCAGAATGTGCATTAAATGCAAAAATCAAAAACAATTTTAAGCACGTATTGAGTAGACGTGTTTAAGAACAAGTAACAAACGGCGTTGCCTGTAATAAGGGGTCTCATTTGGCATAGTTTTTCCTTGATTAGTGCTAAGACACTGGGTGTGAATAATTGACGACTCCACTCGGCAAAGCCCCCGAGGCCAAAGCCCCACCCCCTTTACTCTGTCGTGTATTGGTAAACCACAGTACGTGCATGACGTCATTTTATGGGAAACGGAGTGATTGCAAAATGAAAAAGATTGACGCAATGGTCATTTTCCTCAAATGACGTCAATGGACTCAATGCTTCCTTTCCATGTTTCAGTCATATCAAACTACATGGGCGTCCCTTGTTATAGTGCCTTGCGGGCAAAACGTTTGCCAGACCATGCCATGTGTTGCGCTCGTTATTCCGCAGGACGCGATTGGCTGAATTCTACGGGCTCGATCCTTTTGGTTGACAGGGGTGGAGTAATCCCTTATGCGCGTATATTATTTTTTTTATTTTTATTTTTATTTTTTGCTTTCTTTTACCGACTTGCAGGACACCATGGCCAACGACACCGGAAGCGGGAGCAGCAGCTTCAAGTGCGTGCCGGGAGAGGAACCGGTGACGAGTTCAGTCCCTGCTCACATCACTCGTCTGTTCATGTCACCTACCCCAGTACCAGTGTTTCCCACGTGGGAGATCGCGCTCAAGGTAAACAACGCCTGTTACATCTGTCTATGAGTAGAGCCACCTCTGGGGACCGGTCGTTTGACCTAGCTGATGTTCTACGGGTGTAGCCCAATTCGGATGGCGTTTTAACGCGCCTAATCGAGTCACAGGCACACATACACGGAAATACATAAGCAAATAAACAAGCGTAAAAAAATAAATAAATGAGTGAATACTAGGGGGAAAAAGAAAAGGAGCAGGGCCCCCCCCCCAAAAAAAAAAAAAAAAAAACCCAAAAAAACCCCAACAACAACAACAAACAAACAAACAAACAAACAAAAAACAAACAAACAAACAAAAACAAAAAACAAACAAACAACCCCAAATAAAAAAAAAATGATATTCATAATAAAATAAGTAAATATATAAATGGGTTTGGGTGTTTGGGTGTTTGGGAGTTTAACGTCCTTTTCCACCACATAGGGTGATATCAAAGACGGGGCAACGATGAAAAAGCCAGCACAATATTTGGCCCCAGCCGGGATTCGAACTCACGACCCGAGCATTGGAAGTCCAACGCTCTACCGTTCGGCCACCCCGGCTCCCCAAATATATAAATAAATAAACCCACCAGAACACATATCAAGACAGAAGAAGAGGGGAAAAAGAAAGAATAATAAAAAGGAAGAACCAGTAGTACCTTGGGGCAATGCCCATCAAAAAAAAACTTGACTGAAACAATACACACGTCTGATTCTCACCATCACATCCGCTGACTCCTGTCGCCCCGTCCTCCAGGTGCTGTTCTACGTGCTGGCCATGCTGGTGGACGTGGTGGGCAACTCGCTGGTCATCTTCATCGTGTCCGCACGCCGCAAGATGCGCACGCCCACCAACGTGCTGCTGCTCAACCTGGCTGTGGCCGACCTGCTCGTGGCCCTCCTCTGCATGTGGGTCCATCTGGGCGCCTCCATCACGCCGGACTGGCCTTTTGGGCTCGGCATCTGCAAGGCCAACATGTTCGCTCAAGGTATAACGGCTGATTCACAGTACATGTTCATGTTCAAACGACTTTATTTAACCTCCTTTTACAGACAAATTTGTCTTCGGTCATGGGAGCATGAAATAAGTCAAAGGTAAAGAGGTGCGTACAAAAGCTTTTAACAATCTCTGACTGATATATTATGACGAACAAACTAAAATGACGTCAGCTAATTAAGAAGGACACAATGCATCAGTATTATATAAAGATAGGAAACCAATGATCAAACCGGCGGCGGTAGTGAATTAAGATAAGACACATATTTTCTACACATATAATGGGCCGTTATTTAGCACATATAACACTAATAAATAAATAGATATTTAAAATAAGAATGTACATTTCAACTATACTAATAATTTAATAATCTATCTACAATAAACCAATTATCCCCCCCTCTACCCCCACTCCCACCCCTCGTCAGACAGGCTGTTGTGACGAAATGTAACGATTCCAAGATTACTAGACTCAGTTCAGAACTCAATCGGAAAACTCCAACTCAAACCTGAGATGGGTTGCGTGCTGCGCACAAGAGAGAGCGTGATTTTTCACCAGGCTGAGTCCTGAACTAAGGTTGTTGTTGTTGTTGTTGTTGCAGTTGTGCTCGAGACATTGATGTATGGTGCTGCACGAATTCGCAAATTGAGCGGCCCGAAAATCTAGTGGTAAAAGAGTGACAGCAACACTAAATTCCACTCGTCGCTTTTCCCTTTGACTTGAGTCTTCTGTCGACAGAAAGACTGGCATCACCTGTTAGTCAGGAACTGGCTACATGTCAGTTATCTTCTGTCCACAGCCTGGGAGACTTAAAAGACGTGGGCACTTTAAAAAAAACAACAACAACAACCAACAACAACAAAACAACAACAACAACAACAACAAACAAACAAACAAGCAAAAACAACACAATTTAAAAAATGGTTCAAATTAATTTTGGCTCTGTCGGGATTCAAACCCACCACAATCTGATGGTAAGATAACGGGATATGGGGGTTACAGATATATATATATATATATAGGCCACCTATGCCACCTGTGACAAACAACCACCAATCACCCCGCACGCGCCTGCCCTACTGACGTCACACAGCGTGACAGCATCGGATGGACAGGTCGCCAAATGAGAAATTCCTCCCCACACCTTCAATCTCTCTCCCCCCTGGCCCTCCGTGTACCCCGGTACAACAGAGTAAACAATAGCAAACAATGTCCCTGGTACAGCCGCCTTTCATCTGGTGCCGCTGCAAGCCTGCTTGAGTACACAGAGTGCGGAGTTCGGCCCGATTAGTCGGCTGTGCCTGGGGTCGCGTCATTTGTCACACGTCATGCTAGCGTCACATCACAGGGGGTGGGGAGAAGCACCAGTCCTCATCAGCCTTCCTGCGTGTGACGCTTCACTACCGCTGTATGAGGTCCACGCTACAGTCTGATGACATGATAATAAATAAATGATTTTTATTTTCATGCGCCAGGTGGGCGCGGGGTTATTGGGACAGGGTGATTGTAGGTCGCGCGGCAGTGTGGTCGCGTGAGTTTCTGCCCTCATGACCTGACTGATCTGAGCCAGATAAACCCCGATTCACAGGCCTGTTTACATGTAAATGGGCTTTAAAAAAAAAGTATGAATTTTGACGCCGGTAAAATTTTCAGAATGACCTAACTCACCAGACTTCCCTTGTTAGTTAGAATGAATAAGGGAATATAGAAGCATCATACGATTGAATTCGGCATTTTTCTTTGAACACAATAATTGACCCCCCCCCCCCCCCCCCCAAAAAAAAAAAAAAAAATAATAAAAAAATGAAAACAAATAATTAATGAAACATGTCACTCGCTTTACCATATTGTGACATGCATAGAATTTAACGATCAATTTTCGTACTGTGCGTTTAACTGTACTAACAAAACAATACTGTGGCGCTGAAATTATTTCTCCTAACGCCTGATTTCTTCAGTTTTATTAGGTCGCAAGGGTGAACACCACCACCACCACCACCACCACCACCACCACCACCAACAACAACAACAACCACAACAACAACAACAACAACCACAACAACAACAACCACAACAACAACAACCACAACAACCACAACCACAACAACAACAACAACAACAACAACATCAAAAGCGATCCCAGTGCCCAGATAGAAGCACCACTTTATTTGCACACAGAGAATTAAAGATTTTAGCCGTCCTTTCACCGATTAAACGCGCCTTTTTCCAGGATTCACTGTAGAACAGCTGCTCTTGTGAGCGTGCATGTATCATCAAAATAGTCTAGTGTAGTGATTTAAATGCGATACATTGCTTTCAACAGGCCGCACGAGCCGTCGGAAATTCAAATTCTCCTACTCAGCGTCTAACTGTGGCCGCACAACGAGCCGACTCCTTATGATCCTCGCTTCGCGTGTACCCTTTTTTTTAGACTCGGTCCCAGCCTGTGAGATACTGTCACTGTGCAGGTATCTGAGTGGCGTGATGTTAGACACTTCTAAAAAAAGAGCTCGGAACGATTTGTGAGATTAGAACTGACGGAAGATGGGCCTTTCATTTTAACGCTGGTATGTTGCGACACGTGTTTGCCTCAGTGCTAGCTTGTGGTTAAGAGGCCGGGTCAATTCCTTGGCCAAAGGGAGAGTTGTCAGTTCCGACTTCAGAATTTCTTTTAACTCTTAAGAGCCCGAGCCCTACCCAGCCCCCACTCCCCACCACCGCCCGCATAAGATAAGAAAAGAACAAGCCACTGCACACCAGTAGCAGCCACTTCAAGCCACTATCACGCAAGGCGTGGCCCCCTTGCCCGTTAGGTCCGCGAAGATTGCATGATAGTGGCTTGAAGTGGCTCCTAGTGATCTGAAGATTCCAAGTAAAATTGCGATTTTTGCATGGGCTTTGAAGAGTTAATTGTGATTGTTGGGCTGTGACAGTGACGGCCGTCACGACCAGCATCCTCACCCTGACCGTTATCTCCGTGGAGCGCTTCGTGGCAATCGTGTTTCCGCTGCGTCGCGGCTGGACCCTGCGCTTCACGATTCCCTTGCTGGGCGTGGTGTGGGTGATCGCGTGCAGCATCGCCTGGCCCCAGCTGCACGTGCGTCACCTGGACGAGGTGGAGTGGGCCGACCGCCACTTCATCAGGTGTGATGAAACGTGGACCAAGGTGTACAAGAATGAGAACTGCGACCGCTGGATGCCTTCGAAGGTGGGAACGCTGATGTGTGTGATGCGTGATTTCCCTGTTGGTCTGGTTAGATCCCGCACGCTCCGCTCATCCTCAGAAAAGCTACTTAAGGTCCCCCGGGTCAGCCTCAAAACATTTGGCCAACGCTCTTTCAGTTCCCCCACGTTTGGAACTCCTTGCCATCTTCTCTGAGGAACATCCCTTCCCTCCTACAGTTTAAACCAGAACTCAAAACACATCTTTTCAAACTAGCTTTTAATCTTTCAGTTGAAACTCCACCGCCTGTATTGATGTGTATAAATGTGTGCGTGTGAATGTTGTGTGTGTGCGTGAGTAAAAGCGTACTGAGTGCTTTTCGAAGCAGAACTCCGCACTCTACAAGTGTAATATATTATTATTATTAGAGACATACATAGAGAGATAGGAAGCTGGCTCTTGAGCTGCTTACATCCTGTGCTACCCTAGGAATCAGGTCGCAGTTTAAATTTCAGATAACTCACCTGAAAGCTCTCCATCTGCCTCCAAATGACCTCTAAGCGCTTTGAAACAAGGTATCCAACAGTGGAAAACAAGTATTTTGCCCCAAACAAAATACTGATCAGGGAGATTTCAAATTTCGGGATCCTGCACTTCCCAGAAAATTACATTTTCCAATACTGACTTACTCAGACCTTACTCAGGAAAAGGGGTGATTTCAAGATTAAAGCGATTGACGTAATGGTCTTTTTCCTCAAATGACGTCAATGGACTTACTGCTTTCTTTCCATGTTTCATTCATATCAAGCTACACGTGCTTCCCTTGTTGTAGTATCTGGCAACAAGTTTAAAAGACCATGAGATGCGTTGTGTTCGTTATGCCGCGGGACGCGATTGGCTGAATTCTGGGGGCCCGACCGTCTTGGTCGACAGGAGTGTAGTCGTCCATTATCAGAATCCAGGCAGCGTTGGCGTCTGTCTCTCGCTTGTGGTTCGCCGGATTTTTGTTGCTGTTGTTGGTTATGGTCTTGATAAAATCTACATTTCGACGGTCACAGTAACATCTGTCTTGGCGAGGATGTTTTTGAAACGAAGCATGATTATCATTCTGTGTGTGTACAGGTGATTTACCACACGTTCGTGATCGTGGTGATGTTCTTCGTGCCCATCGTGGTGATGATCGTCAGCTACACCGTCATCTGTGTCTCCCTCATGCTCCGTAAGGCGCCTGGCTCCAGCACCCAGTCAGACTCACAGGCTCGCTCCAAGAAAAGGGTCAGTGTCCATCAACTGAACCACAGTCGGGATGTTATTGTTGTTGTTGTTGTTGATGATGGTGTTTCTGTATTTGTTTGTTTGTTTGGTTGGTTGGTCTTTGTTGTTTGCGCGGCGTAAAGCCCTAAATAACTAAGTAACTAACTTGGCTGGTTGGTTGGTTTGTTGGTTTTGGCAGCCTCGATTCTTCGTCAGCTCCAGTGGTGTTCCACCCACGTGGAAGGTGAAATCCACCGAGGGTTCGGAGGCTGGGGGCAGTTTTGGTTGATGTTGAGGATGATTATATGTATCTTTTGTTGTTGTTGTTTTTGTTGTTGTTGTTTTGAACTACTTTGTTGTCCTTTTGGGGAAATTCGGGCTGGCTCGTCTAGGGGAAGCGCGTAGGCGCGGTACAGCCCCACCCAATCTACCTCTCCCAGGTTTTTTTCCGAATTGTTGTTGTTGATGTTATTTTAGTTGTGGCTGTGGTGGTAGTGGTCGATTTGGTGTGTGTGTGTGTGTGTGTGTGTGTGTGTGTGTGTGTGTGTGTGTGTGTGTGTGTGTGTGTGTGTCCTGACTTACACACAGGACTTACTCCCTTCATTTGTTTGTACAGAGGCAAGTTCTCAGCAAGCCATTGCTAATAGTAAATGATACTAAGGATGATATCAAAACGGGGCAGCGCAGTAGGAATTCGAAAACAGTCTACCCGCTTGGTTATCCCGGCTCACCCAAACGCCAGAAGTGCTAATCATTACACGTAGTACTATAATCTCTTCATCTTCATCTGTTGACCCTGAAATGTGGACACTGGCTGTCTGTTGCAGGTGGTGAGGATGCTGATGGTGCTACTGGCCACTTTCATCACCTGTTGGTCGCCACTACACATCCTGGAGCTCCACGAACTGGTCGACGGGGAGGTAATTCAATTCAATTCAATTCAATTCAATTCAATTCAATTCCATAATTCTTAATTGTCCTCAAGGGGAGGCAATTTAGTTGTGGCGTAAAAACAGACAACAACCACATAGACATAAAAATAGCTTAAAAGACAACAGAATCATTCGCATGTATACCCAAGGTAATATGTCAATATGTCAAAATAGTTAAATATGTAATATTACAACAGTAGCACACAAACACGCACACACGCGCGCGCGCGCACACACACACACACACACACACACACACACACACACACACACACACACACACACACACACACACACACACACACACACACACACACTCACACACACCACACACACACACACACACACACACACACACACACACACACACACACAGACATGTCCTAATTACCATGCTCTCATTAAGTACGCCACTATTAAGAAGGGAATACATCCCTTCAGTGTAAGTGGGACAAGCACCCGTACTGGTCACTCGGAGTCTTACTCTTACTTGAGTTGAGAGTACGGCGTATCAGCTTGCCACTGCCAGTCGGATAAGATATGAAACCGATGTAATGAAAATGCGTATGCTAGAACTAAAACGTTATGTGTTTAAAAGCTGTATGCACTTTGATCAGATCTGTAGTAGATAAGGAACTGCATTTTCATGAGAAAGTTAATACTGCTAACACCGATGATAACAATGATGGTGGTTAAGATGTCGACGTCAATGATGACGGTTATGATGACGACAATTATCGCGATGATAACAACGACGATGATGATGATTGCACTCGGACAATGACGATTATGATGACGACGGCGACGACGACGATGATGAAGATGTTGTCGACGATGATGGTGGTGATTATGATGACGACGTTGACTATGTTCTTCATGATGATGGTGGTGATAATAATGATGATGATGACGACGACGACGTCGACGACGACAGTGGTGGTGGTGATTATGACGACGACGAAGCTGACTGTGTTCTTGATAATAATGATGATGATAATGACGACGACGAAGACGACAATCGTGGTGGTGGTGGTGACGATTTTGACGACGACGAAGTTGACTGTGTTCTTGATAATAATGATGATGATGATATTGACGACGACGAAGACGACAATCGTGGTGGTGGTGGTGACGATTCTGACGACGACGATGACGACTAGTCATGACAGATGATGATGATGATGATGATGATGATGATGATGACAGAACAAGTCGCCCCACATGGTGACGGTGCGTTACGTGGTGCTGTACATAGCCTACCTGAACAGCGCCCTCAACCCCGTGCTATACGCCGGCTTCAACGAGAACATACGGCGCGGCTTCCAGGACATCTTCACCTGCGGCTGTCTCCCTTCCAACAAGGAGCGCAGAGTGTTTCCCGGTAAGCTGTTAAAATGCCTAACAGAAAAAAACCCAACTTCTCCCTTGGTGGAATATGTGAAATTTGTGTCCTTGATAGTGTTTTCCGTCTCCATTTATGAGACCGCAGGCCTGTGTTCGGGTTAGGGAAGGGTCAGAGCAGGTCTTGTGTCGTTAGGCACGTAACTCGTAAGCTTGTTTCCATTATAGGCTTTTCTTTGTTTGTTTGTTTGTTTTCCCTAAGGATTTCAGTTCCAGCATAACGTTTCTGAATTCTTGCGCAAACCGAAATCAACACGTTGGGCGCTTCAGGGGAGAAAACTCTGGGTTGGGAACATGAACCTGGAAGCAGTTTTCTCCCCTGCAGAGTACAAGGTCTCGACTTCACCTTGTTGTTTTAGGTCGGAGTTTTTCAGTTGTGTGTGGGTTTTGTTGTTGTTGTTTTCTCGGATTTTACGCTGCGGTAATTCATGAACTGTTTCGTGGTGTTGTTGCTGTTTTCAGTTTTAAACTGATTCTTCAGATTCTTCAAATTCCGTTATCTTCTTCTCGCATTGTTGTCATTAACGCCCAGTAAAGAGTTCTCGTCAGTAAGTCACTGTTTCATGTGCTGTGTTTCAGTGTCCCGGCAAAGCCACAGCGGACAAAGCCGCGTGGGGGAACAAAAGAACGGCGCCGTTACCACAGGCAACAACGACAACCGCAACCGGCTCAGCGTCCCGAGCCGCCACAACGACCGAGCTAACGGGAAGAGCCGAAGCAAAGAGACACAGTTCATGCAAGTCAACACTATCTCCAACGCCAGCAGTGTGGCTGTCAGCGCCAGCCGCGGATAAACCACTGAGCCATCACGTTTGCACTTGACACTCTGAATGTATCAGTTTATTATGTTGTTTCCATAGTAATGGAAACAACATAATAGGACGGGCTAAAATTTCCACGTTCACAGGCAAGCATCTGTGGTACAAACGCACGTCACTGCCGATCTCCCGCAGAGACGATTATGCAAGTGTAACTCTGACAATGACGTAAGAAAACCTGCGTCATCGATGCTGGCATGTATGCTGTTCCGAACGCACTTCTCCTCCTCACTGAGTGCCGTCTGTGCGGATGTGCGTGTGTGTGTGCGTGTGTGAATTGTGTCCGGGCCCGTTTCTTCGAAGATACTTAACCGAATGGCTTCAAATTTGGGGCATCCAAATTTATCAAAATGTTACATTAGACGATTCAAGCGTGTGATGATTGCTTAAGTGATTTGGAGTTATCGCCCTTTTGAGACAAGTTGGTTGTCTTTCGTGTACAGGCGTAATATTTATTTAAATCACTCAATTTTTTTGGCAGTAGATAGCTTGAATACGGACTCTGAATTGACTCACTACTAGAACATGGTCGCTCTTATAGTTTT
>JACVVK020000032.1:217500-225000 GCA_018292915.2 Batillaria attramentaria
GTTTGAAAATAGCGCAGGGCGGTGACACGCATTCTACTCTCCTCCCCCACTATCCTCAAAATGGAGTCAGACGCACAGACTGACACGTCAGCGCTACTGATTTTCAAAACTGACACGCCAAAAGTCCACCACTGACGACGGGGGAGCCGGGGTGGTCGAATGGTAGTGCGTTGGACTTCTAATGCTCGGGTCGTGAGTTCGATCCCTGCTGGGGCCAAATATTTGTGCTGGCTTTTTCATCGTTGCCCCGTCTTTGATATCATCCTATGTGGTGGAAAAGGACGTTAAACCCCCAAACACCCACCCACCCACCACTGACGACGTCTGTATACGCTTACTAACGGAAACCGTGGTAACGGGGTGTAGTCACTAAATGCCCGGGAAGAGAGTGTTTCCGGTGCCGCTGCTACCCCGGCCCCTTCAAAACTGAGTTGCGACGATAATTGCTCTCATCAGCGCCGGCAAAACCATAATTATTATTATTATTATTATTATTATTTTGTTTGTTGTTGCTGCCCCAACTCTTTTGCCAGTTCCAGTGGTGTTCCTCCCAGGTAATGGTTTGAATCCACGGCCGGGGGGGGGGGGGCTTGGAAGCTGGGGCAATTTTTATTATGCATGATGATGGAGATGAGGATGATGGTAAGATGATGCTATGGAGGTCCGTGTGGTTTTGGACTGCGGGACCATAATTATCATAGTGTTTGAATATATGAGCGTGCAAACGTCAGTCTTTGAATTCGGTGTAATAATGCGTAATCAGTCAGTCACATGATTGTCTGGTTCACTGATAAACGGGCCCTTTCTGAGTCTCACAACGACTGACACTAGTGACAGACCAAACTTGACCCGCCGCTGGAACCACTCGGTGCTACTCAAATCTGAACTGAAACGGAAACACTCGGTGAGGTTACTCAATGTTTGGAAACACTCCGCCTGTCCTGCTGGTCGGCTAGTTTTGAAGCAGGCTGGGTAACACTGGAACTACTCGCGTCCCTTTTGACCACACCTCGTCATTGTGGCTGAAAATGCCGGCAGCACTACATGCACCTATGTTCCGAACACTGTTTTATCGACCTCTCGCGTGTTTCTCAGAAAGTGGGCTGCACGGAGTGTGTGGCGAGGCCACGGCCTTCAGTACACTCCCGGCCACGCCAGTCGAGTCAGTCTTTGCCTACCGATCAGCTTCCACAAGCCTTGCTTGTTGTGTGCCGCACAGAGAGAGTAGTCGTATACAGTGGGGGGCCCGCAGGCGCTGTGGATGTGAACGGGAATGTGACGGTGTAAAGCGTTTAGACGATTAACAAGGTGAGGTTCCATTGCACTTCTGTTCAAAATATTTTCGTTGGCATGAAGACGAAGATCGTTACTGAAGAAGCCATATCATGCATATATGCATGCGTACTGACTATCTCGCGGCCGGGGACGATAGCGAGTCCGACCTTGGCGTTAGTGTGTGTGTCACATCAGTGCGCCGCCTGGTTTCAACGTTTCATACTGACCAGGCTTCACAAAAGGATATGTATATTTTGGGACAGCTGCGATCAGTAGAGCTGTTTAAATTTCTAAACCTGTGTCCACGCGGACGGGCTGTTGCCACCACCACTCACAGTAAAGTTTGATATGCCGCTCTTTCTTCTTTCCTTTGTTCTTTCTGCTGTCTTCTTCTTCTTGTTTTTCTTTCATACGTCTTTACATTTCAGTCCAGTCAGTGTTTCCACGCCAATTTCTCCATCAGCTTCTTTGCTGGTTCAGATGAGCACGTATAATATAAGTTTATACTTGTTGGGCTCGCTATCAGCGTAATACTGTTTACTGCTTGACGGTGATCCGGCTTCAATGAATAAAAATGTTTAACTGACCAGTAGAGCTCTAAATGCAAAACACTGGCGGCGAAAATTGAAATTCTGTACTCAGCGGCTAACCGTGACCGCAACACTGAGTAGGTATGTTTAGCAGGACTTCGCTGAGCAGCCTAACCCATTTACGTCTGATGTAAATAAGCGTCACGCCGACGGCTCTCTCTCTCGCTGTCAAGTACTCATAAATTCCAATGAGTAAATCGAGGGGACATATATGTGGTACAGCCGGGCGGAGGAAATCGTGAGTACGTGCCAAGGCCGACTATCTAGCACTAAAGCCGGAGCTGATCGTGAGGTGCGTGTCACACAACTCCGAGAGTGCTCGAAAATTCGACCTATCAGAGCAGTGGAATTGTGTGTTTCCCGACGATGCTACAGTGGGATTCACACACACACTCTCTCTCTCTCTCTCTCTCTCTCTCTCTCACACACACACACACACACACACACACACACACACACACACACACACACACACACACACACAGAGAGAGAGAGAGAGAGAGATGAAATGAAATGAAACTTGAAATGAAACTTTGTCAAGGGTAAAAGACATTGGTCTAGTAGTCCAGTTTTCAGTCTTGCCGTTGCTAATGCTACACACACACACACACACACACACACACACACACACACACAGCCGGAGAGAGAGGGGAGCCGGGGTGGTCGAATGGTAGAGCGTTGGACTTCTAATGCTCGGGTCGTGAGTTCGATCCCGGCTGGGGCCAAATATTTGTGCTGGCTTTTTCTTCGTTGCCCCGTCTTTGCTATCACCCTATGTGGTGGAAACGGACGTTAAACCCCCAAAACACCCACCCACCCGGAGAGAGAGAGAGAGAGAGTCGATGACGACATGTCATTGCAAAACGGCCCCAGTCACTGAAGACACATTCACACAGTGGCGATACTACGTCACAACATGGCGGAAAATATCGTTGAGGTGGGAGCAAAAATACCGATAGTTGGTCCCAAAGTGGACAAATTACTCCACGAAAGGGACACGGTTGTGACTTTGAATGAATGAGCGTTCGTTTCGAAGAAACTTATGAGTGCTATGAACCAAACGGCGTGTGCATATCGCCTACAGTCGCCACAAACTCGACCGGAAACGGCCGTTGCTCAGTGCAGAATTTGAAAATGACGACACAAATCCATGCTAAACGCCTCAGCTAGCCAACAGCGAACCTAAACTTCTATTGCAGACGAGAACCTGTGTCCGTTACTTACTAATCAAGCCGCACTGGCATGCCTGTGAAGGCTTGTTTTGTCTCGGGCTTCCTTTCTTTCCCTGCCCTCGGCACACTATGAGGTGCTGACTGGCTGTGTGGACAGTTAGTGTGGGAGGTGGCGATTTTGTGAGCACAGCGTGTGCACTGAACGATCCACAAAACAAGTCCATATCGGAGAAAGGACATTTTTTACACATCAGTAAGCTGTCCAGATTCGGTATTAAAGTTTTGAATTGAGTTATACAATTATTTGCTATATATTTCAAGTAAACACTTACCAACCACCCGAATTCTCGATCCTCACTAGGCTGATATTATCTCTGCTTCCAGCATGACAAAATGACTGCATGCCCTGAAAACGCATGCACAGTTTAATTTGGGAGCAGATTATTTTTTATTTAGAACTAAATTACTCCCCTCAGCACACAAAACATCCATTAGTATGACAAGTGCTCTACGGAGTTAAACTTTTAGTCAGTTCTCTGTTTCTCATTGGAATGAAGTCTTTCTAAGACACGTGGGCGCCGAAATGTTCACAAAGTAGTGTTGTAGACCTCAACCCCCCCCCCCCCCCCCAAAAAAAAAAAAAAAAAAAAGCAAGCCAAAAATCCGCAGTGACTGATGAAAATGTCCCACATGATTTACGAACACATACTGAAAGTAACCAGCTAATGCCCTTTCTGAACACAAAACTTTATTTTTCAAAGCCTTCTGTTTTTGAAACTATGTGCAATGCAATCATAACAGTACAAAAAACTTCATCATGATGAATTGAAAGTAACAACAACAAGCGTTTATCCTACCAAAAAGGGAACTAAATCATTTTTTGGCTCACTTGTGTAACAAAGCGAGTCTATGTAATAACCCTCCGTCGTCTGTCTGTGTGGTGTGTGTGTGGGTTTGTCCGCAGTAAACCTTAACATTGGCCTTTTCTCTGAATCTACAAATAGCAGAGACACCAAAATTGGCATGCTGAGAGAAAGCCATAAGACCTTTCAAACTATACCATAATGATTGACCTTGACCCACGAAAAGCTGTCTATTTGGAAATTTTTCTTTGGCATCTTCTCATAATCTAGAAAAGCCAGAGACATCAAACTTTGCATGATTATAGACATTGACAATACCTTTACTGACATACTTGTATTCAGTGACTTTGAGTCAAGGTCAAGGCCATGCAAGCTGTTTTGCGGAAAACCTTTCAAAACCTTAACATTGGCATTTTCTCAGAAACAATGAATAGCAGAGGCACCAAACTCGGCACGCTGATAGAGAACCATAAGACCATATCACAAAAGCTGTCAATTTGGAAATTTTACATTGGCATTTTCTCAGAATCTAGAAAAGCAAGAGACATCAAACTGCATGATGCCAGCACCTTTACTGACATACCTATATTCAGTGACTTTGAGTCAAGCTCAAGGCCATACAAGCAGTTTTGCGGAAAACCTTCCAAAACCTTAACATTGGCATTCTCTCAGAAACAATAAACAGCAGAAGCACCAAACCTGGCTTGTTGATAAACAGCAGTAACACCTTTCAAAAAAAAAAAAAAAAAAAAACATTTTAATGACCTTGAGTGAAGTTCAAGGTCATCAAAGCTGTCTCATGGGAAATTTAAAATTGACATTTTCTCAGAATGTAGGGGTACCAGAGGCATCAAACTTTGCATGATGAGACATTGACAAAACCTGTACTGGCTTACTTGTATTCAATTTCCTTGAGTCAAGGTCAAGGCCATTCAACATGTTTTGCGGAGACTTTAACGTTAACATTTTGTTGGAAACAACAAACAGCAGAGGCACCAAACAAGGCACAATGATAGACAGCAACGAGACCTATGCAGACATACCCATTTGAATGACCATGACTCAAGGTCAAGGTCATTACAGCTGGCTTTTTACCATTGTGTGGGAGCCGGGATAGCCGAATGGTAGAGCGTTGGACTTTCAATGCCTCAGGTCGTGAGTTCGAATCCTGGCTGGGGCCAAATATTGTGCTCGCTTTTTTCTCGTTGCCCCGTCTTTGATATCACCCTTACCTGGTGGAAAAGGACGTTAAACTCCTAAACACTCACCCCACCCCATTACCATTTGTACAGAAACTACAAAAACTAGAGCTATCAAACTTGGTGTAGTCACTGATAAGCTCTTCACTTACAGATCTCATTTGAATGACCTTGACCCAAGGTCAAGGTCATAGAAGCTGTCCTGGGAAAACTGCTTTATTGCCATTTGCCGTTTTCTTAGGAACTATGAACACAAGAGACACCTTACTTCAGGATAGTGATAACAGCTTTACAAACATACTCTTTTGAATGACCTTGACCCATCTTACAAGTGAGACAAGGAGGCTTTGCTCCTCTAGTTTTGGTGCTGTTATATGATCGCATTGCACATAGTTTGAAAAGCAGAAAGCTTTTTGCAAGTAGAGAGGCAAAAATCTCCGTGGCTCACTTGTGTCGTGGGTCAAGTTCATTCACTGCAAAAGATTATGTTTGTGTCCTATCACTGTTAGTGGAGAATCCAAGACTAATGATTGTTCGCTAAAGAGTAGAAATATGTCACTTGGTCCACTAATAAAGCTAGCTTCAAGGATTAATAACAGCGACAGTAACACTTTCTCAGGCCATTCTGAGCCGATCAGTGATCGATTAAAAGTGCCAATTCACCTAACTTTGGCACAATCGTGATTCCATAGGAAAGCGCGCGCAGCGGCGACCTTGTTTCATATCTGGTGTCTCTGGCCGAACCGGTGAAAGGGCAGATTGCATGCCCGCCACAAGAAATACCCTATTTGTGATAGCATCGCGATGGTTTTTCTGTTATACAAAGTTATTTTCCATGTGGCTTATTGTTGTGGAATAAAAACCTACAACCCCCTGTCCTCAAGTCTGTCGATTGAATGAAGTTTTTAGTTTCAGTTATACTTTTCAACAACTCTTGATACTGTGTCGTTTTGAGTGGGCGGATTTAGTTATACTACACCGGTCCCAGAGTTCGAGTGGGTGCAATGAGTGTGGAACGGACCGTTACTTTACCTATTGTTAGTCTGAATGTTTGCATTTTTTGGAGAACATTTATTTCCGCTGGAGCGAAGTGAACCGGCCGTGAAGACAAGCGTTGTGAGATTGTGAAGCTGACAACGAGTATTGGTGGTGTTCCAAAGCAAGTTCTTGCGGCTAGATCTATCAATGATGTGCAGTTGGTAAGTCAGTGCATTTTGGTTTCATTGTTTTTTACGTGTTTCTCGTGAATGGTTTTATTGTATCAGTGGCGAATGCTTTTGTTTGTTGAAATCCAGTGATGAAACGACATTTGTCTCAGTGCAATGAAATCAGTGTCAAATACTGAACTGTTTACTGTTCGGGAAGGAAAAAAATACTACTTTGAAGTACTTTTATTGATCTCATGTTTATCAAGTGATTTGTATCATTATTGATCAATTTCACGTTACAATCTCAATTTTGCATCGTTAGCCACTTTGCGTTATTTTGTGTCGGGAACCGAAATATTCTACGACACCGGGGCACGCCATCGGAATTTCCCAAAAAGTATGGAAACCCATACCGGTCAAGTGCGCGAAACCTAAGGCGTCTGTTTCTATTGAAGGTTTCAGTAAGCAAGGCAATGACGAGTGAGTATCAGCGTATTGAGACTCCTGACCTCAACATTGAGCCTCCGCCACCTGAAGAACCTATTAATTGGTCATTGTGTGCTTTTTGTCAAGTGCCAAAGACAGAGAATCTCGTCTGCCCTGCAAGAAAACCTCCTGCGGCTGGTTACAAGTATGTTGCTGAAAACCTCAAACAATTTCAAAAAACGGGCTTCAATCCTGTCGATGTAAGCCTATGCCGTCCTGATGAAGCCAATACCGATATTGAAGTAGGCCCAGTTAGGTCAGGTTTTGTGGAGACCAAGTCAGTGCTGAGTAGTCGTTCTGTCTTTTTGGGTTGTACCCCAAACATGTTTGTTTCCCCACTCACTTTGTTTACTAGTCTTCGCTCTACCTTTTCATTTTTATCTATTTATTTTTTTTTATTATAATTTTTTTCTTGGGGGGTGGGGGGTGGATGGGGGATCAGCTCAGTCTTCAACCCCCCGGCCCTGGACTCACTTTCATTATCGTACAGTTTTCTAAATAATGTTCTTCCTCTCCCCCCTTTTCGAGTCTGCGTTTCTATGACTACAGCAACACACTGTAGCAAGTGGAATTAAACTGAAAATCATTAGTGACGTGCATGCATTTGTTGGTCAAGCTTACAAAGTCATGTCCTAAACGCGCTTTGGTTTATTAACTCAGTTACGGAGAACATCACAGTCGCTGAGTACAGATACCGGAGTAGTTTGGTCGCCTTTGTGAAGACCAATTTTCTGTTGTTGGTTTGTGGATTATACCTCCAAACTACA
>JACVVK020000032.1:230000-280000 GCA_018292915.2 Batillaria attramentaria
GCGGCGGAGAACGCAAGCGAGTTCCAAAGCGGCATCTGGCGGGCTGTATCTCGTCAAGGCAGACAACCCGGGTGCTTACAATATCACAATTACGTTTCTAATCAATAAATAGAAAAGATTAAGCTCAGCATTAGGGCATTAAAAATGTACTGTTCAGAAACAGTTTTGCATTTTGCAATGTAAGATGGGAAATTAACCATTACAAGCAGTCGGTATGACTCAGTCCTGAATTCGCCCACTTGACCTACTTTTTCTTAATTATTCCGTAATGGGATTAATACAAAAAAAGATTAAAACTCTTTTGAACAATACAAATATAACTTGCTTTATTCAACAGATAGGATGCTTCTGAGATCGGATTCATACCTGTGACTACAAAATAAATGGCCATTCGGCTAATTACATTACAAGTGTAAAACATGAAGTCCTCAAACATAATATTTTGATACTTTGGAACCAAATATAACATAAGATGGTTCCCTGTCATGTTCTTTAAGTTTCTCTTTCGTTCATTTCATCACAATAACCATTTAGGCCAAGCTAAAGATGAAAAAGGGTAATAATTTGTTTCTGGGTCATATCGACCCAATTAACGGACGGCCACGCCCACCAGAGGGGGCGGTCCAGGTGTTACTGTCGCTAATATTGTTCAGAGATGTGTTATGTACTTATATTCCAAACGGCATGTCTCTACTATGATGTGAACAATCGACCTGTTTTATTCGCCTTGGCTCCCCCACTATGTATATCATCATGCCAAGTGGTGTCTCTGATGTTCTTAGTACAGTTTTCCCCCCAAACAGTTTGTATGGCCTTGACCTTGGGTCAAAGTCATTGAAATGAGATCTGTTGATCAATGTCTATATTATGCCAAGTTTGACACCTCTAGTATTAATTTTGTAGTTCCTGCGAAACCGCTAATGTTAAAATTCACAACAGATAACTTTACTGACGTTGACCTTGAATCAAGGTCATTCAAAAAGGCATGTCTGCATAGGTCTCTTGGTTTATCATCATGCCTCATTTGGTGCCTCTTCTGTTCGTTGTTTCGGAGAAAGTGCCACTGTTGAAGTTTCCCCAAAACATCTTGTATAGCCTTGACCTCGACTGAAAGTCACTGAATATATGTCAGCAAAGGTGCTACCAGCGCCTGTCTGTCATGCAGAATTTGATGCCTTTGAGAAAGTGCAGATGTAAACTTAATAATAGTAATAATGAATAGTACTTGTTTAGCGCTTAATCTCGCCTGAAAACAACTCATAGCGCCACACACACACACACACACACACACACACACACACACACACACACACACACACACTACCCAGCCCGATGCAGATTGCAGTCAAAGGCACTGAAGCAATGGCAGACTAGTCATAAGTCAGACTGCTTTAATTACCTTGACTTGAGTCAAGGTCATTTAAAATCGTATGTTTGCATAGGTCTAATCACTTCTAGTAGCAAGCCAGGGTTGGTGCCTCTGCTGTTGTTGTTTCTGAGGAAATGCCAATGTTAAGGTTTCCCCCAAAAATAGCTTGTATGGCCTAACCATGTTACAAGCTTGAATACAGGTATTTCTCTAAATTTCTATAATTGTCTATCATCATGCAAAGTTTAAAAACTCTGGTGTTTGTAGATTCCGAGAAAATGCTAATGTGAGCTTTCTAAATAGACAGCTATAGTGACCTTGACATGGAGTCAAGGTCATTCAAAATGGTATTTTTTGGAAGGGCTCATGACTGTTAATTTGGCGCCTCTGCTGTTTGCAGATTCTGAGAAAAAGCTAATGCGCACGCACACACACACACACACACACACACACACACACACACACACACACACACACACACGACGGAGGGTTATTACATATTCTCCCTTTTGTTACACAAGTGAGCTAAACAAAAAAAAAAATTGCCAAATCCTGTAATGACTTCTTTTCCGTTTCTGTAGGAAGGTCAAAAGCTTGTGCTTGTTACTTTCAATTCATCATGATAAAAGTTTCTTGTGTGCGTTTGCATTGCATTGTGACTGCATCGCACATAGTTTCAAAAACTTTTCGCAAAAATGCCAGATTCTGAAATAATTTATGTTCCGTTTTCGTGGGAAGATAAAACGCCTGTGCTTGTTACTTTCAATTTATCATTTTTTTGGTACTGTTATGGTTGCATTGCACATAGTTTTTAAAAGCAGAAGGCAGTGAAAATAAAGTGTTGTGTTCAGAAAGGGCATTAGCTGGTTACTCAGTTTCAGTATCTGTTTGCAAATGTGCGACTTTTTTTTTTTAGTTTTGTTTTTGTTAGGTCTTCAACACTACGTCGTGAACATTTCGTCGCCTACGTGTCTTAGAAAAACTTCATTCCAATGAGAAACAGAGAACTGACGTAAAATTCAAATGCCATGGAGCACGACCTTGTCATAATAATGCAAACTTTGTGTGAGGAGGGGAGTAATTTAGTTCTAAATAAATAATCTGCTCCCAAATTAAACTGTGCGTGCGTTTTCAGGACATGCAGTCATTTTGTCATGCTGGAAGCAGAGATAATATCAGCCTAGTGAGGATCGAGAATTCGGGTGGTTGGTAAGTGTTTACTTGAAATATATAGCAAATAGTTGTATAACCCAATTCAAAACTTTAATACCGAATCTGGACAGTTTACTGATGTGTAAAAAATGTCCTTTCTTCGATACGTACTTGTTTTGTTGATCGTTCAGTGCACAAGCTGTGCTCACAAAATCGCCACCTCCCACACTAACTGTCCACACAGCCAGTCAGCACCTCATGGTGTGCCGAGGGCAGGGAAAGAAAGGAAGCCCGAGACAAAACAAGCCTTCACAGGCATGCCAGTGCGGCTTGATTAGTAAGTAACGGACACAGGTTCTCGTCTGCAATAGAAGTTTAGGTTCGCTGTTGGCTAGCTGAGGCGTTTAGCATGGATTTGTGTCGTCATTTTCAAATTCTGCACTGAGCAACGGCCGTTTCCGGTCGAGTTTGTGGCGACTGTAGGCGATATGCACACGCCGTTTGGTTCATAGAACTCACAGGTTTCTTCGAAACGAACGCTCATTCATTCAAAGTCACAACCGTGTCCCTTTCGTGGAGTAATTTGTCCACTTTGGGACCAACTATCGGTATTTTTGCTCCCACCTCAACGATATTTTCCGCCATGTTGTGACGTAGTATCGCCACCGTGACATTCGTGCACTGGTATTTCCACGCCCGCGCTGCGGCCATCAATAGAGAGAGATAGCAAGCGTTCGTCGGCCAACCTTCGTCGGGATTCCCCACAATTTTCGCCGACTGCGCATGCGCGCATATTGAAGAGCCGACGAGCATCCGTATCTTCGTCGTGAAAACAGGCTGAAATCCGAAGATGAGTTCGTTCGCTATTTCTTGTCTTTTCTTAGAGGTTTGAAGGTTTAAACTGAGTTTTACTTTGTTTTGAACATCATATTTATTGACCGATATGATCTTTCGCATCGGTAACGGTACGGCGCTTGTACATTTTGGCCTGTGAAATGGGTACCACTTTTGGCAAGTTTGATCTACCATGATGGTAAACATCGCACAAGTGACCTCCTTTGTCTCTCGTCAACCTGTGAAATGTCGGGATTTTTTTTTGCAGGATAGGTACAAAAAGTATTCGATTCAGTGTGCTCTTACTTTTGCTTCCGGCTGATAAACACTAATGTGTTGATGTAGAAGACACTTGATAGCATGCACGAGTACAAACAATTTATTGAAAAAACAATGACTCATACAGATCGAGTGAAGGGACACCACTCTGTCGCGAACGCGTACCGCCGACGAAGGCCGCTGCTATGCTACAGATTTGTGCGCGCGTCTTCGGCTCCTAATCACGTCATGAAACGACGAAGAATGTTAGCCGACGAACGCCTGCTATCTCTCTCTAATGTCAGTGGTATGCCGTAAACTCAGTCGACAAAACATCCGTCAGTTACTCTCTTCTCACGGTCAAGGCGACACTGCGGATTCACGTGACCGGGAAATTGTATACTGACTCATGATAAGACAGTACTCCCTTCGAGTCAGTGATTATCCTGTTCAAACTAAGTAGCGCGCCGAGAAGTGCGAGCTTTCTAACAATCCAGGTGTCTTTCACTCCAGGATCACTCAACAGTTAACAAGTTCTTCGTTCTCTTTCAGCACAGAAGAGAAGACTCGCAAGATGACGTTCAGCACAGGTCAGAGACTGGCGATTGGGGGGATGTTCCTCGCCACAGCAGTATGCGTCGTCGGGTTAGGAGCCCCATACTGGCTGATGGCCGATCTGGCGGAGTTCGGTGTGACGAGCGATGTATTGAACGCCCACATGAGCCCCTTCATGTACTGCGCCAAGATCGGAGACAGCCAGGAATGTGATACCATTCCTTTCAACATCGATGATGTGGACGGAACAAGCGGTAAGACTGCTACCTTTTTTTCTTCCTTTTTTTTGGCTGCCCCAGCTCTTTGCCAGCTCCAGTGGTGTTCCTCCCAGGTCATGGGTGGAACCCACGGAGGACTCGGAAGCTGGGACAATTTTTATTATGCATGATGATGGAGATGAGGATGATAGTAAGATGATGCTATGGAGGTCCATGTGGTTTGGGACTGCGGGACAGGGCCGCATTCCACGCTTCCTGTCATAAATATCCCGGCATTAACCAGGCCCGGGAACTGATCCGAAGTGCTAACCACTACACTACGGGGGCCGGTCCTATTTTTTTGTCTTCAGTTTCCACTGTTTGTGACAATTGGCTTAAAGATCTAAGCTCCCAACAAAAAGCGTGAGTTCATGAGTTCGAATCCCGGTTGGGGCTAGATATTTGTACTGGCCTTTTTTCTCGTTGTCCCGTCTTTTGTATCACCCATACGTGGTGGAAAAGGACGTTCAACTCCCAAACACCCACCTGTTGTAGAGATCGCAAAAAGCCACTGCACCGATTTTGATGGAAATTTCTAGACCATCCCAGAACATGCTGGGGCAGTAACGTCAGTAGATTACGTCACCTTGGAAAGATTTCGAACTTGCCAGTAAGGTGAGGAATGTTATAGATCTGACCTGTTTAGTATATAAGCAGCCCTGCACAGCGTTCTGGGTTCTTTTTCTTTCATGAATTTGTTCTCCGCGCATCTTCTTTTAATAAAGTATTGGAGTTGTATCCTGTTGTATCCCGTGTCTTCTCTGCGAGTGCAGCAAGAGAGCGACATAGCAGGAGTAAAATACAACACTAAAATAAAATACACCTCTAGAACAGCATAATTATACGTCACCACAATGGTTTCAGATGCAATATTCTGACCCAAGTGACTGACTGTGACGCACATTGGATGTAAAGCTTTCCACAGCGTTCTTGTATACCCGACAAATATATTGAGAGTTTTGAAGAAGTATTTTCGGTTCAGTTTCAGTCAAACCTCGGATATTTACGTCTTATCGAAATGAACCTGAAGACAGGCTTCTTTTTTAAACGTGCATTTTCTAAAATGACTAGACGTTCCATTCATTGGGTATTTTGGGGTTTTCCAAAATGACTAGTCGTTACATTCATTGGGTATTTTTTTGTTTTCCAAAATGACTAGACGTTACATTCATTGGGTATTTTTGGGTTTTCCAAAATGACTAGACGTTACATTCATTGGGTATTTTTTGGTTTGTTTGTTTTGTTTTGTTTGTTTGTTTGTTTGTTGGGGGTGTTTTGTGGTTGTGGTTGTTGTTGTTTTTGCTTTTTGTTTGTTTTTTTGTTGTTTGTTTCTGTTTTTGTTTTGTTTTTGTTGTTATTTGTTGTCCTTTGTTGTTGTTGTTTGTTGTCCTTTGTTGTTGTTGCTTGTTTTTGTTGGTTTTTTTTGGTTTTTGTTTGTTTTGTTTGTTTGTTGTTGTTTTTTGGTTGTTGTTTTTTTGTTTTTTTTTGGGGGGGGGGGGGGGGGGGGCTTTGGGAAGGGAATTTTCTGTTTCTTTATTTGCTTCTTCATTAAAACTGGTGAACTGCTGCATAAGCACTTACAACATTTTCCAATGTCGCCTTTTCCAGCTCTTTGTATTTCACGAGAGATGTTGCCTACAACTGTAACTGTTTTCTAGCTGTAGCATGGAACTGATATATTAAGACACAAATTTAGTTTTGGAACATTTGCGCTTGTGACAGCGCGTGTACGCTTGAACGTCTGTGCCTGTGCAAACGACAAATCAAACGACCTGAAGCTTTTCTTCTCAGCGAGTGACAGCAACACTTTAACACATTTCACATTTTTTAAAAACTCTTTTTCGGTTTTGGCCCTGTATGGGAAAATCAGGCAAACTTAACTGTTCCTTGGCGGCTCTTATTGCAGCAAATACGAGTATACCCAAAGTGCAACACTCCCACTAAGCCAAGTTTAAATCCATGCAGAAATAAATTAATTATGTTTATTTGTGTGTGTGTGTGTGTGTGTGTGTGTGTGTGTGTGTGTGTGTGTGTGTGTGTGTGTTTTTAGTGAGGCCACTAGAGCACAACCCAAAACTTACTTGGTAGGAATTGTGTTCAGAAGACAATGTTCTAACATGCTGTAAGCCTAGAAATGTTTGAAGATGGGCTTTTAACTCTTTCTGTGTTGAGGTTTTATGTTGGTGGTGGTGGTGCCAGGTGGTGGTGGTGATGTTTTTTTTGTTGTTGTTTTTTTTAGTTGCATGCTTCCTTTTGACTGACAGAAACACTTTTTGCTAGCGGTGTATTGTATGATGTCATGACTGAGAGTTAAAAAAAAGAAAGCTGGCTGTCCCATAAATGGGACCTCTGCAGCCAGGCGTTTCGAACGTGAGGGGCCCCAAGTGGGGACCGTAGCAAAAAGAAAGTTAAAGTACTATTGTTGGTTTGTTTCAGCCTGGTTCCTGGCCGTGAGACTGTGTGGGATGGTGTGCGTGTTTCTGGGAGCACTGTGTGCCCTGGTGACTCTCATACTGTGCTGCTGTGGGCGGGGATCCACCTTGGCACTGGGCATCATCTGTTTTATAGCAGGTATACGTGAAGATTTGACTTATTGTGAGTGAGTGGGTGCTGTGAGCAGTGCTTGGTCAACGTCAACGTCAAGGTTCTGCGGCACTGACCTTTACAAATGGCAAATCCCCGATCCGCTCTGCAGCCGCCTCAGAATCGGCTACTCTAGAACCCATGCCCTCCCCCTCCTTCCCCCCCCCCCAAAGAATGGCTAAAATGCATTCATAGTACTTACGTGGTGGAAAAGGACGTTAAACTCCCAAACATCCACTCACCCACCCGCATTCATAGTACGCCTTCTTTAACACATTTCGTACCGCGCACGGGGAGCCGGGGTGGCCGAGTGGTGGAGCGTTGGACTTCCAGTTCTCGGGTCTTAAGTTCGTATCCCGGCTGGGGCCAGATAGTTCTGCTGGCTTTTTCATCGTTGCCCTGTCTTTGATATCACCCGTATGTGGTGGAAAAGGACGCTAAACTCCCAAAAACCCACACATACACCCGGCTTTGCCGAGAAATCGCGCAATTGGTCCAAGGGAAGAAACTCCATTGCTCAGTTCGGCGACTTCGTGTCGCAGTTACTTCCCGTGGACAAGTAACCCTCGGGATTACAGTACTGTAACTGGTTTGAAATAAGTCGAAAGGGTGCTTAATAATAACATAAATTTGTCGATTTTCCTGACAGAATCTGTCCGGTGCCGCCCCGTGTACAGCCACCAATTTTGATCGCGGTGTGAGAACTCTTAATTCATATTTTTAATTAATATATTTCAATAATGCTGGCTGGTTCACGTTGCAGCTGGTATCGGCGCCGCCGCTGCAGCCATCTTTGCAACCAAGTACAAGGACGATAATTTTTGGACGTCCAGCGCCATGAACCTGAAGCTGATGGAGTTCGGCTGGGCCTTCTTCCTCTACTGTGGGGGCTGCGGACTGCTCGGGCTCGTCTCCATTCTGGCCTGCATCTGCAAGCCTGCGGATGAGTATCGTCCTGTGGCTGTTGTGTAATCGGAGCACAGTTCACGCAGAGCTGCACCCTCCCAAAGACCTTGGAAGACGGAAGGTCGGCAGAATTGTTTTTTTCCCCCACGTGAGTTCTTGGAAAACCCTCCGCGCAGAGGTCATCACCGAGTTGATATTGAAATCCTTCGACTAAACATAGCACTTCGCGGAAACTGTAGGATCAAGTGATAGGTGGATCATTCTGCCTAAAATACACGGCTATACTGACTTCACTGAAATGTTACCGTCGTGTTCTTTGTGTTATTCGTCACGGCGAACTGGCGTATTGTCTACATCATTGCCACAAGTCTATGATTCATGTATTTCGGTGCACCATGTTGGTTTCTGCTTACGTGGTGGAAAAGGACGTTAAACTCCCAAACACCCAGCCAGCCACCCTTGTTGGTTTCTGAGCTGTGTGTGGGTTGCCACAAGGGAAACAAAGGCTTTCCTTGGCATGCTTTGCTTTATCATCTTTCCTGCCAGTTAATTCTTGCTGATATCTATGGAGGCTGTTTTTAAGAACTCATGTGGGGCGGAAAATTCGCCTCCGGGGCTTATGTGGTGGAAAAGGACGTTAAACTCCCAAACACCCACCCACCCACCCGCCTCCGGGGCAGAGTTGCCAGAATGCAGGGGCCGCAAATCTGCACCAAGCTCAAGTGAAATTTTAAGTGGAACTGAAAACGTGGGCATTGATCTAGTGAAAGCCGCCAATTTGTCAGAGAACTGAGTTCATTTACAGTATGTCTGGCGTCATTTGAATTGGGTGAAGAAGAGTGTACAAGAGCATGACCCAACACGGACGCCAGGAGAACAGCGGAAAGTGTTCAAGCGGTGAAGGCAGTGGCTTTTAGAACTTTTACTAAGACGAGGGTTACTACTGGGTCACCTGCAGAACAAGTGTACATCAAGTTTTCTATTCTGTGTTGCAAAAGAGCATGAACCAACACGCCGGACGCCAGGAGGACAGCAGACAGTGCTCAAGCGGTGAAGGCAGTGGCTTTTAGAATTTTTACTAAGACGAGGTTTACTACTGGGTCACCTGCAGAACAGGTGTAAATCAAGTTTTCTATTCTGTGTTTCTTCCCCTTGAGGGCCTGGGTCCTACACTGAGTACGTGGTTCAAGAACATCGGATGCACCGTTGTCGATCAAAATGGAAAGAAAGATTCAAAATGTTCATGTACAGTCCTGCGAAAGACATTATGATTTTGTTGAATTTATCTCGATGAAAATGTCACTAAATGCCTTCAAAGTCAGTGCTTCGGGGCTTTTTTGTATGTAACGAAGCAAAAAAATGTGGCCGGAATGCACAGAAAATCGCATGCAGTAACAGCATAGAAAAGGCAAAATGATGCCACCTGCCCGGCAATTTCCGACGCCCAGGCTGCATTGAGAATTATAATATGCAAATGAAGTAAAGTGTTCACGTCCACCCATTCCAATTCAAGCTGGGCTTGAACGATAAGGGAAGCAACTTGTGTGACACCGCTGTAGAATTATCGCCCATGCCGCAGAGACGCATTACAGATTAAGAGTCATGAAACTTGGGGGCCTGAGGGTTTGTATGTATGCTTCGAGTCAGTTTCCTTTTTGTTTTCCTGCACCCCTCGAGGGTGGGAAATAAAATTGACTGTAACTTCTTGGAACAGGAACGGGTTGGGAGGGGGGGGGGGTGAGTTTAGGAGGGAGGGGGAATCTTGAATGGGAGGTGTCTTGTACATACCGGCAACTCCCCAAACGTATCGTAAAAAACGTTACAGCCTTGGCTTGAGGGCAAGTAAACAAAAAACAAAACAAAAAAAAGGGGGGGGGGGGGGGGGGGATGGGGCGAAGGGTATTGCCATTGTCATCGTCTAATTGTTGGTACTCTCAGGCCTACTTTCTTACAGTTTAGTTTTTTTTTTCGCAATACATTATTAACATCAAAAGGGGGGGGGGGGGGGAGTCGGATGGTGTTTTGCCTTTGTCATCAGTATGTTGGTAATCTCAGGCACATTCTTTGCTTCATCAGTCATCACGTAATTTAGTCTTTTCAAAGGGTGAAAGCGTTGGCACGAAAGGTGAAGCGGGGGCGGGGCGGTCGGCAGGGGAGTGGGGGGGGGGAGAGTTTGGGATGGAGGGGTGTTGCGAGTAAAGGGGAAAGAAGGGGGAGGGGTGTTGGGACGGGAGGTGTCTTGCATTACATCATCATCATGTTGTTTGTATTTTCAGGCATAATCTTGCCTCATCAGTCCACATAATCGTCACTGTATCGCGCCATAATTATTACAGTTTATGTGTAGCACCTAGGACTGAGATGCCCAGGTTGAGGTGCCTCAAATAATAAAACGCTAGCAGGGCTTCAGGTCCGTGGGAACTGTCATATTACAAATGTCCTGCAAAAACGTGTAGGACAATGGTCGACTCCTTCCCTGTCAATCAAAAGGCTCGAGCCACCAGAATTCAGCCAATCACATCCCGCGGCATAATGAGCACAACACATGGCATGGTCTGGCAAACTTTTTGCCAGACACAACAACGAGGGAAGCACAAGCATGCAGTTTGGTATGATGACTGAAACATTGAAAGAAAGCAGGAAGTCCCGCATTGACGTCATCCAAGGAAAAAGTCCATTGACGTCATTTCAAGAAAAACACCATTACGTCAATCTCTTCCATCATGAAATCACCCCTTTCCTCATACAATGCCGCCAGTGACGTGCTGTGTTTTGCTAATACACGGCAGATTAAAGGGGCGAGGCTTTTACCGCGGGGCTTGCCGAGTGGAGTCGTCCATTGAATCACTGAGTCTATGACTAGGATGTCCGCCGCGAATATGAAACCCTGATAAAGTAGTGTGCGCTTCAAGTTTTCCTCACAAACGTGCAGTATGTGTTTAAACCTTGTTTTTGAATCATATTTCTTGTCTTAACAGTGACTGTTACTTGACGTCAGTAATGATCCCAGTTTGCCATTTTCAACCTTGTGGTTTCAGTGCCCGTTTTAGTGTTTGCTGTCTTGTTGTCCATTAACTGTGGATTTTTTTTTTTCAGGATTTAACTTTTCAGAATCAAGCAGGAGTTCTGCTCAATGACATTTCGTGGTTTCATAACGTTGCTCAATCATTGTTTTTTTTTTTTTTTTTTTTTGTACTCTGTGCGTTATATTTGTAAAAGTGTTTGATTATTATTTTTTCATGTGTTCAGAATTTTCTCCTTGGTGTATGTTTGATTTGATGTAATAAATTTTTCAGTAAATCTGAAATTTGTCTGATTCCAACCTGTGACTTAATTTGCCCCAAACTCCGATTTTGCTTTCCATTACCGGAAGGTCACACAGTGTATCTACAACAAAACAGACCACACACCCACCCACCCACACACACACACACACACACACACACACACACACACACACACACACACACCACTCTCTCTCTCTCTCTCTCTCTCTCTCTGCAACGCTCATAAGGTCCAGTTAAATCAAGAGGAAATATACAGTATATAGTATAGAGCCGGGAAATAGTGAGTACCTGCCAGGGCCGACTATAGCACTACAGCCGGATCTGATCACGTGGTACGTGTCACACAGCACTTAGAGTGCTCGGAAAATCGACCTATCAACTTGAAGTAATGGACCTGGGAGTTTCCCGGCGATGCCAAATGCCGGGAATGCACATTTTAACACACACACACACACACACACACACACACAGAGGGTGGGTTGGTGGGTGTTTGGGGGTTTAAAGTTCTTTTTTTTTATTTCTGTTTTTCGGACATATACATATACATGCCACAGACATTTATAGACAACAGACCTACGTAGATGGACATATCAAGTTACTCCACAGAATATCTTGTAAAACAAACATATACAACAAATAACACACACACACACACACACACACACACACACACACACACACACACACACACACACACACAGATCCAAATAGCAATCCAAATAGTAACAACACTAATAACAGTGTAAAGAAAGGGGAAAAGAGAGAGAGAGAAAAAAAAAAAAAAAAACATTCACTCACAACATACACCAACATTCCACCTGAGTAATACAGTGTATTTAAGTCAAAGTTCTAGTCGCTGCTACTTCGAGCACTGAGAACTTTCAGGGCTCACCTGCGTCACATTGACTGATTAGTTAAGGTAGTGAAGAGTTCTAATTTTGTTGCTAAAATTGATGCAGAACCGCGATATTGCCGTCGGTATCAGGACTCTTTCCTTCGGGTCGTAACTGTCCGTCGGTTCAATGTTTTAGTTGGTAATTATTTCGTATTTTTAAATTGTTTCTCTATAGACGGGGCAGATTTTGCTACGCGCAGCAGCAAGTTTCAGTGTAGTCCGGGTAACCCATGAGTGATCGGGGAAGTCACATCCTGGGTCAGGGATCCAAGCGAAGAAACTTTTTGGTGGCTACATATTTTTCGTGGTGGCTATGGCACAGGAAAACGTCAGGCTAATATAAGAAAACTGACAGCGTACCTAAGCTGTACGATGATGTTTATAGCTGAACTTGATTGAAATGTTCACGGCTTCAACCGGCCGTCTGCGGAAGTTAGAATGGGATCCCTTATGGCGCACGGCGAAAACTGAAGGGAATGAACTCATTGTTATTTCAGAGTTATCTTCCATGTTTTAATTATCTCCCAATTGCCCTCACACCAACCCGCGCGCACTTTCCTGCGACATTTTTCACGAAAGGATACTAACACGGATACTTCCTCAATCAGTCTCAATCCGCGTTGTGATTTCTTCGTCGTGGTTGAAGGTAAGCAGTGTGTTTGAGTGTACTGTATTTGTACGTCCATTTTCCCCCTTTATTTCAAAACAATATGATCTCTGTCAGTTTAGACAGAGATTGTCGTCTGAGTCCGACAAGGAAGCGTGTGAGCCTACAAGCAAAGTAACGTCGCGTCACTGATACCTTTGTCTTAGCAGCCGACTATTTTAGGACATTGACTAGAGTGGTTTTAGATCTTTAAATGCTAGAACTGAAAAGCCTGCTTCAAGTTTCAAAGAAAGCCTTTACCGATACATGTCTGCAGTTACTAAATTGTACAGACCAGGCAGGAACCAGATCTATCTATTATCTTGAAATGTTCGCACTCGATCACTCATACCAGTAACATACTGCTCCCGGATTGTACTTTACAATGTCGCTGGTGGCGTTTGTATAACTCAGAATTACTGCATTTCTTGTCTATTGCTTCCTCAGCAACCGTGTAGAACACGTCAGCGACTTTGGCAGGCGAGATTCAATTTTCTCAAAATATGACGTTAGCGAAATATTCAGTGGTTTACTGACCTGGGATATTCTGAATATTTTCGCAAAGTCGAAGGACGCGGTCTCGCTCCTCACATCAAACAGCAATATTTATCTACTAGTGGTTTTAAGTTTCTATAAATGTTCGTGTGAAAATCTACTTTAGATTTTCGTATCAACAAGATGGCGGCGCGATCATTACGTAATGGGGATAATCGTGGAATTTTGTTCAATATTCCGGGGAATGGTGCAGAAAGTGAAGATTAGAGTGTGGCAAGATTTGTAGATTTGGACAGCGGTTTTCCTGATTCCTTCGGGCATGTAGAAGAATTGGAAGAAAATGACTCTGATGATGGGAAGGAGGAGGTGATCAATCTACACTAGACTAATCAGTCGAGTTCCGGTGGGTGTGGAAGATGTGTACTGTGAAGGGAGTCCAGGAAAGTTGGAGAGGGATGAGTAGAGGCAGTACTGGGAGGCAACGGAGTAAAACTGGAGGGAGTGCTACATTAGATTCTGACTCTCACAGCAGTTTTAATAATCACATACACAGACAGTATCCATTCTACGAAGGTGAGCATGGTCCTACTGTGTTTTCCCCCTGCTGACTGTGACATGATGGACACTTGGGATATTCTTTTCCCTGGACTCTGTGTACAGATAGATCTCATGTCAGACTCACCAGCAGCTATTTCAGTAAGCCTGCAGTACAAGTATACCAAAGTGTTTTGTGTGTGTTTGAACAGTCTATGAAGTACATGTATCATGCAAGATCAGTACAAATGAGGACTGAAGATGCACACCATCACAATTTTTTTTTTTTTTTAAACAGATCTGTGGGGTATATGTGTGTGTGTGTGTGTGTGTGTGTGTGTGTGTGTGTGTGTGTGTGTGTGTTACAACATCACTTTGATCTGCATGTATGCATTTATTTCAGGCCCAGCTCCTGCTCAAAACAACCAGCTCCTGCAAATATGTTTACAAATGTGTCATCATCTGATATCACGTTCAACATGGCGATTATTCAAGTCAACACCAAGTGGTAAGTTTAGTTAGGTCCACTTTTGCTTTTTTGTTTTAATGTTAAAGTTAACAACAAGCATACCAGACAACCTCTATTGTGTCGAATCCATGTACATGTACTACAAACTAAGAGCAAAGATTACATATTCTTAAACTGGCCTAAGTCTGTGTTTAACCGATATGAAGTCCCCTCAGAAAGCAATCGCCAGTGATATCCCTGCCTACCATGGGATTTAAACCTGCTGCAGGATCTACAGACCGGGCATCTTGGACACTAAAATTCCCTCATTAAAATTATCTTTTGTTACCATAATGGTGATGTCAAAGCCGGTTGTAATAGGACAAGACCTTTTCCAGTATTGACACTAGTGAAATTCAGTCCCAAAATTCCCTCATCTAATCGGACACTTGACGCTAAATTCAAACTGCCATACCCCCGCCCCCACCTTTTTGAAATAAATTTAGTACTAAACTCTGTTTGAAATGTTTGTAGGTGTGCTGGTTGGTTGTATGTTTGTTTGTACTGCTACATTTTCATTTTGAAGGTTATAACACTGAAGCAAAGTAGACACAATATAGTGTGAATCTGACTTGGCTAGGGCTGAAGGAACAGTGAGAATCTAAAGAATATATTTCAGGTTTACATTTTCTGTTATCTGTAGTTTGCTAGTTGTGCAAGCACTTGTTTCACTGTTGTAACATTTGAAAGAAATGGTATTTAGTTTTGTTTTTGTTTTTACCATGACACATTACTGTATGGTCAGTCCTAAATCTGATCAGTTTCCATGTGCTGTCCCCATTGGCCAAAATGTTTGTGTTGTAACTGATCAACATGTGTCTAGAAATAAATGTACACAAGGAAGCGTTTGATAATGTGTGACCTTCCAAGTGATGTCCTAATCACAAGGCTGATAAATTTCAACATACATTACCTGAACATTAAGTCTTTCGATGTTTCTCATTCAGTGTGTGTGTGTGTGTGTGTGTGTGTGTGTGTGTGTGTGTGTGTGTGTGTGTGTGAAAATTAAACAGTACAAGTAATACTAAAATATAAATAAATGCGGTTGGTGTGCCCATGTATGCATTTTTGTTTGCAGTACAACAGACCTAGTTGTATATGAATTAAAATATATAATGTGTACTATCTTCCAAACATTAAAAAAAAAGTCTTAAATGAAATCGGACAACCTTCGCCCGTCAGGAATCTGATGTCTGACCATTCGCTGTGTCTGGTCTGACCAACTCAAAGGACAACCAAAAGCCTAATTTACAAAGATCCTCATCCACTCACCAAGCATGTTTCGACTGTCTTATCAGCAGTCCCAAGCACAGACATGAATGCTTTTTAGAAACATACAACTGAGGGAAAACCAAAGATCATCAATACAATTTTATTGATCATCTTCAGCAAACTGGATCATTTCGCTCCAAAGGAAAAAACATTTGAAAACAAGTGCCCACATACAAACGTGATGCGCATGGTGCCATTGACGTCAAGAGTCTGACAATGCGAAGTGGCAACATTTTCAGTTTGAACCATGTTGCTGTTTTCCCCGCTCACGCTGCCAAACATGTAATGCTCTTGGTACATTACAGGGACAAAAAAGATGAGAGTCCTGATTTGTATAGGATGGACTTAAATCATCTGTTCAGATTCAACGTTTTCCATTATTAATTACTGTTATGCGTTTGATTATGCATGCTAGTTTACACCGACCTTGTCCCTGGAAAGCAAAACTGCACGTACAATTTAACACACTGGATTATGTGACGGTGATTTTGTAAGGTTTAAAAAGTACAGCAGCTGTGTAATAGTGCCTGCCGTATTTTACGCTCCGCCCCCTTTTTTCCTTTTATTCTTTCTCCTCACTACCATCCTTCCACGTGAATATGCTTGTCGGCTCACAATCTAGATCTAGAGAGACATAAGTGACATAAACTGACACTCACACATCAGTGATCACATCAAACCAGTGGTAATCAGAAATTTTGTTCAGTCATCAAAGAAAAATCTCGTGTGTTTGTGTAGATCTTTCTGCTATACGGTTGGGAGGAATCAGCATGCCGGCCTGTCAGATTCGAGGGATCTTGAACTGACTTACGTTTTAGTTGAAAGATCTTTTCGCCGGCTGAGTCAGTGAATTTTTTGATTAAGAAAAGCTTGTAGAAAGCAGTACAGGACCTGTGAGATTTTTCAGCCAACTGTTTTTGAGACTGACAAATAGATATTACACCAATTCCTGTTATTCTGTCAGCTTTTGTCTGATCTGCCCACCTTTAGAAATCTCCGACTTTTCCCGCGGTTTTCTATTCAGGCACGCATGCGCCGACACCTTGCAAATGGCTGCCAAGCAGACGAACCTCAGCTCGCAGTGTTAGAGTTGGGCATTTTCCACTCAGACAATCATGCACGGTAGCTTGTAAGGCCAAAGTGTATATTTTCATGGAGCGTTATTCAGCGTCACTTGTATCCTATCATTATTTAAATATTGGTCCGGCCACCACAGAGATATTAATGTGTTAAATTTTTTCCTACGCGAAGAGCCATGACCCTCGATTACAGGAGAGGGGTAAAACCATGACTAGTTTCAGTGATACAAAACAAGACTGTGACGTTTCTCCACACAAAACATATTTTCACGCACACAGTGACGTAACGAACTCTGCGTCATAGACACCTTACGTGCACACTATGCTGCTGCGTTCTTTTTGGAGGGAGTTGTGAGACGTATGTGTGTGTGGACGGATGTAATGATGGCTATCTCCTCAAGGTCATTCAAAGTGGTATATATGCGTAGGTCTTATCAATGTCTATTAGCAGCCAGGTTTGGCGCCTCTGCTGTTTGTAGATTCTGAGAAAATGCCAATGTTAAGGTTTCACAAAAATAGCTTGTACAGCCTTGACCTTGACAAAAGGCCATTGAACACATGTATAGCTGTAAAGTTCTTATCAATGTCTATCATCATGCAAAGTTTAAAATCTCTGGTGTTTGTAGATTCCAAGAAAATGTTAATGTAAAATTTTCAAACAGACAGCTTTAGTGGCCTTGACCTTGAGTCAAGGTCATTCAAAATGATATATTTTGAATGGTCTTATGACTGTCTATCAGCATGCCAAGTTTGGTGCCTCTACTATTTGTAGATTCTGAGAAAATGCCAATGTTAAGGTTTTCTATACATTTACTGCGCGCGCGCGCGCGCGCACACACACACACACACACACACACACACACACACACACACACACACACACACACACACACACACACACACACACACACACAGACGATGAAGGGTTAGTACATAGACTCCCTTTGTTACACAAGGGAGCCAAAAAAAAAAATGGTATGCCCATAGATCTTCATGGAGTAGCTCAAAGACGGGTTTTTTTTTGTATATATATAATCAACATTTCTTTTTCATTTTCGAGGAATCGATTTTTTTCCTCGGAACACAACTTTTACTAGTAGATGACAATTAGTACATCGTGTTGCCAGATGCCTCAACTACTTTCACCGAAACCTACCTATTGTTGTTTGCTTTTTTTTTCTTTCTAATCGCTACGTCCAAATTTGTACGGGACAATACACTATTGTTGAATTGAATTGAATTGCCGGAATTTCCATCTTTTGGTGCTACGTGCATCCGACAAAGATCCCGCAGTATCAGTACCGGATTCTGCATTCAATGCGTACTTGTGCAACGTATACTTTCGCCCGGTCGACGCTTCCGTCGCAGAAACCGTCGAAAAAAAAACACAACACAACACAACTAAAGTTGTACCCGAAAATGACGCATAGTACACAGTGTTACCAGATGCCACAACTACTTTCAACGAAACCTACTTTTGCCAAAATCTAGTCATACATAGGCTGTCAAAGGGGCGAGCGACCTTAACACAAGTACAACTGATGTACTACATGTACATGTATTGTTGTTTGCATTTTTGTTTTTTTTATCGCTACATCCAAACTTGTCATGCACGGGACAATACACTATTGTTGAATTGAATTGAATTGCCGGAATTTCCATCTTTTGGTGCTACGTGCATCTGACAGAGATCCCGGTGGGGGGGTAGGGGGGGGGGGGGGGGGGGCGGGGGAGGGAGGGCTTTGTGCTATCGTGTCACGTGCGGATGTGCGTGTGTTGATGTGTGGGTGTCTCAGTTATCATACAGTACCACACGATACGATACCATAATATTTCAATGACCGCTTTGCATTCATTGGGGCATGTATTACATGTTCGTAGCCGTGACATAATGAACGTTCATAGATAGATATAACTAGACAATAATAATACTTTTGTTTTAGCTACTTTGTTTTAAAAGAGTATTTACTAACTTTTTGTGGCTTAAAAAAAAATATATATTTTTTATTTTACAGTTTACGGTTTTTATTTATGTGCAACAAATACCCTGTATGAGAAACCAAAAACAACACAAAAAACAAAAAACACAAACACATAAAAAAGACACATACACCCCCCCCCCCCCCCAAAAAAAAAAAAAATCCAATTGCGAGTCTCTGGTTTAAACTTTCATATAAATAATTTTGCCATTTGTTGCTCATCCAGTGTTTTCCATTTTAATAATAATAATAATAATCGCATTAATATAGGCGTTTAGGCGCTTTATCCCATATATTTGGCTCAAAGCACGGCGAGCTAAACCCAACACGTACACTCACGTGAATCACACACATTCTCTCACGAACTGGATGAACACAAACTGAGGGCCAGCTCAGAAATTTAAGTTTCGGAATTTTAGAAGTGCATTCATTTTTTTATTTTTATTTTGTGGGCTGAACATTTCCAAAGCAGAGGAGGAGCAAGCCGGAGTACCCACAGAGAACCCTCTACAGTCGGCCCGAATGCATGAATAGTGCCACATACGAGAAAGAAAAATTCTTCGCCCAAGGTGGGACTTGAACCTGACCTCTCGCATTAGTGGCAAAGTCTTTATGTAACCACTAGACCACCGACTGCCCGATTTCAGTCAGTTTCAGTCTCGTACTCACACACTAGCTGTGTTGATGGTGTTTAAGCTTGTACCACTTAGATACATGCAGAGTTCCAGACTAGCACTGGGCAAACACAAGCCGAAACGCACAGCTGCCACAGTCTTGTCACATTCTGACTGAGTGCGAGAGCTTGGGGCCGTTGGAGTTCTCCTTCGGTGTTCGCACGGCCGGTAAACGTCATTGTTTTGCATTTAGAACTCTATTATTAACGTTAACTTCTCTGAGCGTGCACGCACTCTCAGTCACAAGCTAATCGAAACTGACACCCTGAGATTCTTCTTCTTTTGTGTAGCCTCTCGGAAATATCAGGTTTGGACCTTGAAAAGAAACCCAGATACACTTTTCTCAGTTGGCCGCCTTTTAAATTAGCAGTCAGTTCCTGAGCTAATGCTGACAGCTGTAAACAGGTGAAGTTTGTAGTTTGTTTCAGGCCCTCGCACCTGCAAAAGGCACTATGCATCAACAGACGATAGAATTGACCGTGCAACATCTCACCCAGCTGTTGACAGCTGACAGAGAATTGAAGCTGACACTTCTGGCACTGACTTTTCTATACTGTAGAGAACAAATGGTTAAAGTAGCATCCTTTTCTCTTGTGGTAGAGGTGAAGACAGTGATACGGGTGTTCGATGTTGCTCAAGTTATTGTTGTTGTTGCTGTTGTAAGGTGGTGGTGGTGTTATGGGAGTATTGGTGGTGTGAGCCCCGTTAGACCGTCTGCGGCTGTGTTTGAAACCACTGTTCTATCAGACACTCATACAGAGATAGGAAGCTGACTCTTAAGATCCACTCCGGCCATGAAAGGGAGTTTTTCCACCACATATGGGGATATCAAAAACGGGGCAACGATGAAGAAGCCAGCACAAATATTTGACGATCCGAACATTAGAAGTCCAACGCTCTACCATTCGGCCACCCCGGCTCCCCAGAGAGAATCAAGAATCAAGAAAACTTTATTTTTCAACGGTAGAGGTAGTTAACGTGAAACAGTCAATTTTCATACCTGCCGTTGCTATTTCTAGTAGTATCTATCTAAACAGAAAAATACACACACACACATGCAATACAACAGGAGAAAAGCAAAATAGCAATAAAACCATAGAAAATGAAACTACACTCTAATAAGAGAGAGAGAGAGAGAGAGAGAGTTTTTAGGGCTTAAAGCCGCGCAAGCCACGAAGACTAATTTGCGGCTGAGTGTGCCTGCACTACATGAAAAAAACAAAAATGTAACGTTGGACAAAGGATGCAAACTGGTCTACGGGGCAATATAAACCTAGGACATGCAAAAGACACTGCACCTTCATGCTAATTTCTAGAACTCCCGGTTACAAAAAAGCGTAGAAAACAAATAACAATTACAACTAGGTAAAACAAAGATAAATACTAAGCGCATATACAGCAAATATTGCAACTTATCATCTCCTAGGCGAAATAAACCAGCTCGCAGCATATGCCCAACATTACTTATTCCTAACCACTGGTAGTGCAGACGTGAGTGGGGGGTTAAAAAGATGAAATATAGATGAAAGGGCCGAACTTAGAAATCAGCTAAGAGATGATAGGAAGGAGAGAGCGGCTAAATTCGGGAGGTTTTAAAGAGAAAGAAACAAGCGAATGGACTGGTGAGGGACAGACAGAGGTAGGAAGGAAAATTCCTTAGTTGCCAATGAAGACAACATGCCTGGGATGCAGTTGGAGAGTAGACCGCTCCAACACGGAACCTCCCCGCCGTGAGGCGGTTTGGGAAAACAACGCACCAGAGAGGGCTGCGTTGTGAAGGTCTTCAACATAACAGGTGTTCAGCAGCACCAGCAGGGCGCTGCGAACAAAGCCCGCCAGGGTGAAGACCAGGTGGGGGTCCAGTGAAGTCGACCTTCAGAAACGACCTTCAGGTGTCTCACTGGACCAAGGGTCAGCAGACACCCGCTTACCGACCTCCCCCGGAGGAGATTTCAAGAGAGCAAAAGACAAGTGAATGAACCGATGGAGGCAGAAATAAGAGTAAAGAAAGAGCAAAAGGGGTGGGCAAGCTCAGCGAAATCAGCCCCGCCGCGTGAAGGCGAGCCCATGGGGCAGAGAGAGAGAGAGAAAGAGAGAGAGAGAGTCGATGACGACAAGTCATTGCAAAACGGCCCCAGTCGCTGAAGACACATCCCGGCGTGCACTGGTATTTCCACGCCCGCGCTGCGGCCATCAGTGTCAGTGGTATATAAACACGACAAATAGCCGTCAAAGTTACTCGCTTCTCACAGTCAAGGCGACACTGACGGATTCACGTGACTGGACGTGACTTGGGAATTGTGTACTGTGACTGACTCATGGTAAGAGATTACTCCCTTCGTCAGTGATTATCCTGTTTAAACTAAGTAGGCACCGAGAAGTGTGAGCTTTCTAAAATTCCAGGTGTCTTCCAAGATCACTACAAGTTCTTCGTTCTGTTTCAGCACAGTCGGTAACGAGAAGACTCGCAAGATGACGTTCAGCACAGGTCAGAGCCTGGCTGTAGGGGGGATGTTCCTCGCCACAGCGGTGTGCGTCGTCGGGTTAGGAGCACCATACTGGCTGATGGCCGATTTGGCGGAGTTTGGTGCGACGAGCGATGTAGTGAACGCCCATATGGGCCCCTTCATGTACTGCTCCGAAATCCGCGGAAAGAGCCTGGAATGTCATACCAAAGTCGATGATGTGGACGGAACAAATGGTAAGACTGCAACCCTACTTTTTGTCTTCAGTTTGCTCTGTTGCTGAGAAACGGCTTAAAGGGCCAGAATTTTATATTTATATATATTTAGGGCCGATTTACCCATGGGTCGCTCATTAGCAACGGGAGCCAGTCGTAGCAAAGTGGCGGTTAGAGTGACTGGCCTAGGCAATTAAGGCTTGGCTCCGCATCTCCGGCGAGTGAAAGGCGGCTTTTTTTTTTTTTAAATCAGAACTAGGCCAAGCTCATTTTGTTCCCCTGAAATACGTGCTTATGGACTTCGTTGGATCGAAATTTTGGTTGGCCTTTGTTAGTCACTGCACAAACCATCATTCTACTAAGTACGGAATACCTAGGTAATCTCTAAATATGTGTGCAAAAAAACAAAAACAAATTCGAGACATCATTCCAGACACACAGCGCACACAAAGCAGGTACAGGGGGAAGACAAAAAGTGAACAGGCCACACGTCTTTTGACACAGGTACGAATGTGGCCCTTTAAGGATGGGCACTGCCCTTGAATGAAAGTAATAAAAACCTCTTGAAATCATGTTCGAACAACTGAAAATGTATACCATGCACATAATCTCAAAACAGCAGAACATGTGGATGGTCACCAATCTGCGCCGTCTGCTTTGGTCCTCACTCCGCAACCAAATACGGTGGTATGCTCAGTACGCATAAAGAACAGCATCTGGGGGTGGGTGTGTGTGTGTGGGGGGGGGGGCAGGATGCTCGGGTCGTGGGTTCGAATCCCGGCTGGGGCTAGATATTTGTACTGTCCTTCACACATACGTGGCGGAAAAGGACGTTAAACTCACAAACACCCACCCACGCCTAGCACAGCATATACGCGGACCCGCGTCACCACAATGGTTTCAGATGCAATATTGTGACCCAAGTGACTGACTGTGACGCACATTGGATGTAAAGCTTTCCACAGCGTTCTTGTATGCCCGACAAATATATTGAGATATTGAAGAAGTATTTTCGGTTTTCAGTCAAACCTCGGATATTTACATCTTGTCGAAATGAACCCGAAGGCAGGCTTCTTCTTTAAACGTGCATTTTCCAAAATGTCTAGACTTTACATACATTGGGTATTTTTTTTAGTTTATTTGTTTTGTAAACACGAGTATACGTAAGAGTATAGTACGCAAAGCGCAACACTCCCACTAAGCCATATATAAATCCATGCAGAAATAAATTAATTATGTGGGGGGGTTTGGTAAGTTTTTTTTTTTAAGTGAGGCCATTAGTGCACAACGTAAAACTTACTTGGTAAGAATTGGGTTAAGAAGACAATGTTCTAACATGCTGTAAGCCTAGAAATGTTGGAAGATGGGCTTTTAACTCTTTCTGTGCTGAGGGTTTTTTTTTTTTGTTGTTGTTGGTGGTGGTGGTGGTGGGTTTTTTTTTTAGTTCCATGTGTCCCTTTGACTGATACAAACCCTCATTGCTAGCGGTGTATGTAGTTTATCATGACTGAGATTAAAAAAAAAAGAAAAAAGTTGGCTGTCCCAGAAATGGGACCTCTGCAGCCAGGCGTTGCGAACGTGAGGAGCCCCGGCTGGGACATTTAGCAAAGAGAGAGTGAAAGTACTATTGTTGGTTTGTTTCAGCCTGGTTCCTGGCCGTGAGACTGTGCGGGATCGCGTGCGTGTTTCTGGGAGCACTGTGTGCCCTGGTGGCCCTCATACTGTGCTGCTGTGGGCAGGGATCCACCTTGGCACTGGGCATCATCTGTTTCATAGCAGGTATACGTGAAGATTTGACTTATTGTGAGTGAGTGGGTGCTGTGAGCAGTGCTTGGTCAACGTCAACGTCAACGTTCTGCGGCATTGACTTTTACAAATGGCAAATCCCCGATCCGCTCTGCAGCCGCCTCAGAATCGGCTGCTCTCGAACCCATGCCCTCTCCCCCACCCCCGGCTCCCTCCCCCCCCCCACCCCCCAAGAATGGCTAAAATGCATTCATAGTACTTACGTGGTGGAAAAGGACGTTAAACTCCCAAACATCCACTCACCCACCCGCATTCATAGAACGCCTTCTTTAACACATTTCGTACCGCGCACGAGTATCCCACGTTCTTGATTTTTTTCCCTTTTGGTTGGTCCTTACGCGAACATCAGGCAAGATTAACAGTTGCTTGACGGCTCTTACTGCAGCAAACAGGAGCGCAACACCCCCACTAAGCCAAATTTAAATCCATGCAGACATTATTAATTAATTAGAATTAATCGTGATTTTTTTTTTTTAAGGGAGGCGGCCACTGGTGTACAGCCCCAAACTTACCTGGTAGGAAATGTGTTGAAGTAACTGCATCTAGCACGGCTTTTTTTTTCTTTTTTTTAAACTGTAACTGTTACAGAAAGCAGTCAAACGGCTTACATGTCAGTGTCACGTATCCGGTTAAAACTTAACTCAATCAGCCCTACGCAGGCACATGTACCTGCGCGTATGCCTATGCAGGTACACTGATGTACCTGCGAGCTAGTGAAAATTTCTACTCGCTCCTCATTGGCCAGACTACTGAATATTCATGAAACAAGGGGCACTACTCTGCTGTGCACTTCTTTTCCTTTGTATCGATCAGGTCTACACATGGGTTTGAGCGATTTTGGTGGGTTTTCTTTTCTTTTTTTTCAGCTGACTGACTGGGTAGGCAAAAAAGTGCCCAGGACAGGGACAGCATTCAGGCCTGGAACCAGCAAGGGCTGAAAGGGTTAAAGTCTCTGTGTTCGTAACGCCGCTGAGATGGAAAACTGCCGCTTGCCGCTTCGCTCGGGGTAGTACACCTGCGTCGGGCCACAAAACTACTCTACCACCGAAAACCACCCTATGATACATATAATATGAAATCTGACAACTAGCAGATGTACCCGGCCGCTTGCCGAGAAATCGTGCGACTGGTCCAAGGGAAGAAACGCCTATGTTCAGTTCGGCAACTTCGTGTCGCAGTTGCTTCCCGTGGACCAGTAACCCTTGGGATTACAGAAACTCCTTTGAAAATATGTTAAAAAGGTGCATAGTAATCACATGAATTTATCGATTTCCCGAGATTTTGTCCCGCAAGATTCTTTCCGGGTCCGCCACCAATTTTGATCGCGGTGTGAGAACTCGTAATTCATATTTTTAATTAATATATTTAATTAATGCTGACTGATTCACATTGCAGCTGGTATCGGCGGCGCCGCTGCAGCCATCTTTGCAACCAAGTACAAGGACGATAATTTTTGGACGTCCAGCGCCATGAACCTGGAGTTCGGCTGGGCCTTCTTCCTCTACTGTGGGGGCTGCGGACTGCTCTTGCGCGTCTCCATTCTGGCCTGCTTCTGCAAGCCGGTGGAGTACCGTGTTGTGGCTGTTGTGTAATCTGAGCACAGTTAACGCAGAGTTGCACCCTCCCAAAGACCCTGGAAGACGAAAGGTCGGCAGAATTGTTTCCCCCCCCCCCCCCCCCCCCCCCCCCCACGTGAGTTCTTGGGAAACCCTCCGCGCAGACTGAGAGCTCGTCACCGAGTTGATAATGAAATCCTTCGACTAGACAGAGCGCTTCGCGGAAACTGTAAGATCAAGTGATAGGTGGATCATTCTGCCTAAAATACACGGCTATACTGACTTCACTGAAATGCTACTGTCGTGTTCTTTGTGTTATTCGTCACGGCAAACTGGCGTATTGTCTACATCATTGCCACAAGTCTATGATTCATGTATTTTGGTGCACCATGTTGGTTTCTGCTTACGTGGTGGAAAAGGATGTTAAACTCCCAAACACCCAGCCACCCACACATGTTGGTTTCTGAGCTGTGTGTGGGTTGCCACATGCGAAACAAAGGCTTTCCTTGGCATGCTTTGCTTTATTATCTTTCCTGCCAGTTAATTCTTGCTGCTATCTACGGAGGCTGTTTTTAAGAACTCATGTGGGACGGAAAATTCGCCTCCGGGGCAGAGTTGCCAGAAAGCAGGGGTCGCAAATCTGCACCAAGCTCAAGTGAAATTTTAAGTGGAACTGAAAACGCGGGCATTGGTCTAGTGAACGCCGCCAGTTTGTCAGAGAACTGAGTTCAATTACACTTACAGTATGTCTGGCATCATTTGAATTGGGTTAAGAAGAGTGTACAAGAGCATGACCCAACACGGACGCCAGGAGGACAGCGGAGAGTGTTCAAGCGGTGAAGGCAGTGGCTTTTAGAACTTTTACTAAGACGAGGGTTACTACTGGGTCACCTGCAGAACAAGTGTAAATCAAGTTTTCTGTTCTGTGTTGCAAAAGAGCATGAGCCAACACGGACGCCTGGAGGAGACAGCAGACAGTGCTCAAGCGGTGAAGGCAGTGGCTTTTAGAACTTTTTCTAAGACGAGGGTTACTACTGGGTCACCTGCAGAACAGGTGTAAATCAAGTTTTCTATTCTGTGTTTCTTCCCCTTGACGGCCTGGGTCCTACACTGAGTACGTGGTTCAAGAACATCGGATGCACCGTTGTCGATCAAAATGGAAGGAAAGATTCAAAATGTTCATGTACAGTCCTGCGAAAGACATTATGATTTTGTTGAATTCATCTCAATGAAAATGTCACTAAATGCCTTCGAAGTGCTTCGGGGGCTTTTTTGTATGTAACGAAGCAAAAAAATGTGGCCGGAATGCACAGAAAATCTCATGCAGTAACAACGTAGAAGAGGCAAAATGATGCCACCTTCTGCCCGGCAATTTCCGACTCCCAGGCTGCATTGAGAATTATAATATGCAAATGAAGTAAAGTGTTCACGTCCACCCATTCCAATTCAAGCTGGGCTTGAACGATAAGGGAAGCAACTTGTGTGACACCGCTGTAGAGTTATGCCGCAGAGACGTATTACAGAGTCATGAAACTTGGGGGCTTGAGGGTTTGAATGTATGTTTCCTTTTTGTTTGCCTATGCCCATAGAGGGTTGGAAATAAAATTGATGACTTAACTGTAAATTGAAACAGGGACCCGGGGGGGGGGGGGGGGGGTAGGAGGGAGGGGGCAAAAACGGGGAGGGGGAATCTTGAATGGGAGGTGTCTTGTACATACCGGCAACTCCCCAAACGTATCGTAAAAAAACGTTGCAGCCTTGGCTTGAGGGCAAGTAAACAAAAAACAAAACAAAAAAAGGGGGGGGGGCGGTGGAGGGGGCGAAGGGTCTTGCCATTGTCATCGTCTAATTGTTGGTACTCTCAGGCCTACTTTCATACAGTTCATACAGTTTTCATACAGGTTTTTTCGCAATACATTATTAACATCAAAGGGGGGGGGGGGGGGGGGGGAGGAGAGTCGGATGGTGTTTTGCCTTTGTCATCAGTTTGTTGGTAATCTCAGGCACATTCTTTGCTTCATCAGTCAACATGTAATTTAATCTTTTCAAAGGGTGAAAGGGTTGGCACGAGAGGTGGAGCGGAGGCGGGGGCGGTCGACAGGGGAAGGGGTGGGGGGGGGGAGAGTTTGGGATGGAGGGGAGTTGCAAGTAAAGGGGAAGGGGGGGGGGGGCGTGTTGGGACGGGAGGTGTCTTGCATTACATCATCATCATGTTGTTTGTATTTTCAGGCATAATCTTGCCTCATCAGTCCACATAATCGTCACTGTATCGCGCCATAATTATTACAGTTTATGTGTAGCACCTAGGACTGAGATGCCCAGGTTGAGGTGCCTCAAATAATAAAACGCTAGCAGGGCTTCAGGTCCGTGGGAACTGTCATATTACAAATGTCCTGCAAAAACGTGTAGGACAATGGTCGACCCCACTCCTGTCAACCAAAAGGCTCGAGCCACCAGAATTCAGCCAATCACATCCCGCGGCACAATGAGCACAACACATGGCATGGTCTGGCAAACTTTTTGCCAGACACAACAACGAGGGAAGCACAATCATGTAGTTTGGTATGATGACTGAAACATTGAAAGAAAGCAGGAAGTCCCGCATTGACGTCATCCAAGGAAAAAGTCCATTGACGCCATTTCAAGAAAAACACCATTACGTCAATCTCTTCCATCATGAAATCACCCCTTTCCCCATACAATGCCGTCAGTGACGTGCTGTGTTTTGCCAATACACGTCAGAGTAAAGGGGCGTGGCTTTTACCTCGGGGCTTGCCGAGTGGAGTCGTCTATTGAATCACTGAGTCTATGACTGATGTCCGCCGCGAATGCCGGTGAAGCCCTGATAAAGTTGTCCGCGCTTCAAGTTTTCCTCACAAACGTGCAGTATGTGTTTAAACCTTGTTTTTGAATCATATTTCTTGTCTTAACAGTGACTGTTACTTGACGTCAGTAATGATCCCAGTTTGCCATTTTCAACCTTGTGGTTTCAGTGCCCGTTTTAGTGTTTGCTGTCTTGTTGTCCATTAACTGTGGATTTTTTTTTCAGGATTTAACTTTTCAGAATCGAGCAGGAGTTCTGCTCAGTGACATTTCGTGGTTTCATAACGTTGCTCAATCATTGTTTTGTTGTTTGTTTGGGTTTTTTTTTTTACTCGTTTTTTTTTTTTTTTTTTTTTTTTTTTGTGCGTTTCCTACTTATATTTGTAAAAGTGTTTGATTATATTTTTTTCATGTGTTCAAAATTTTCTCCTTGGTGTACGTTTGATTTGATGTAATAAATTTTTCAGTAAACCTGAAATTTGTCTGATTCCAACCTATCACTTTTGCCCGAAACTCCGATTTTGTTTCCATTACCGGAAGGTGCATATACAACAAAACAGACCACACACACACACACAGACACACACACACACACACACACACACACACACACACACACACACACACCACCACCACCACCACCACCACCACCACCACCACCACCGCAACAACAACAACAACAACAACAACAACAGCAGCAGCAGCAACAACAACAACAACAGCAAACAACCTTTATTCGTCTTTTTTTTCCCCCTTAATCGCCTTCAGAGGTACCAAGTGAAGTTACAAAACACCAAACACTTAGACAAGACAACAAATATTAAACAAATTAACTTCAAGGGCAGGCGCTCCAGAAACACTCTGTGTGTGTGTGTGTGCGCGCGCGCGCGCGCGCGCGTGTGTGTGTGTGTAGCGACGCGCCTCCCCCATAGGGAGCATCCGCCCGAATTTCCGTCACTACGGTAAAATAATAATAATGATGAGTATTGTATAGGCGCTTTACTCAATTTCGTGAATCGGCTCAAAGCGCCGCGAACTGAACCCAACACGCACGCTCACGTGAATCACACGCACACTGGACATAAACACATTACAATCACGTGGTGCGAAGGGTCAGCTCAGCTATTTAAATTTCGGAATTTAGAGTTGCATTTATATTTCAAATTTGGTGGGCTGAACATTTCCAAAGCAGAGGGGGACGAAGCCGGATTACCCGGAGAGAACCCCCGACGATCGACCCGAATGATCGGTGCCACGTACGAGAAAGGAAAAATTTCTTTGCCCCGAGTGGGACTCGAACCCCCGATCTCTCGCACTGGTGACAAGTCTCTTAACCACTAGACCACCGACTGACAGCAACTTGTATCACATGGGGGTTAAACAAAATGGACGGGCGTTTTGCCAGTGCCCTGCCGCTTCAAAACTTGCGACGACGAATTATCTCGTTATTTTGAATTATAAGCATACACGTACCTTCAGATTGTAGTAACTTGTCACTACACGTCGTTTTCTGCTTGATAAACCGCCCCATACTTTTAAACCGACAACCGGAACCCCAAAATGTGTTTCCGGTGCGATGAAAGTTTGAATTTAGAAGGCGGCCGTCAGTTGGACAAACGCGGTGCTACGGCGTGGGAAAAACGCCAAATAAGGGTGCTATGATTTGGAAGCGGTAGAGCACCAGGAAAAACGCCCCTTCATTTTGTTTCACCCCCCGTGAGTAAAACGGTGAAGCCTACAAATGAGCCGATGTCGAAAGGTGCTGTCAAACCACTGCAAAAATGAAACTTGATTACAAATTATATGACCTGTGATTCCTTTCCACAATCATTTTGGGTTTGTTTGTTTGTTTGGGTTTTTTTTTTTTTTGGGGGGGGGGGGGGGGCTTGAAGGCAATTTTCCCCCTAGTTTTTGTGTAATTTGAGCTTTTAGGTCAAGGCCTGACACGTGTCGACTGTGATGTGACGATATTTAGTTTTTATTAGTTGAGCATGGGAATTACCTTCCCTGAACATGCATGAGAGCTTTACCTTAATGCATATTCTATAAAGTCACGAAGAACGCTCAAGAAGAATGAAAAAGCAACAGGTATCAATGTAACTGGTTGGGGAAACTATTTATTGTGATTTCTACTGAGGCAACGGAACACACGTTGAGTCGTGTTGCACGCGTTGCTTGACTGGTGGGTAGCTGCACGTGCTTCACTTTTTGTAGATGCCGATGTGGGACAGCGCCGACCGCTCACTTTTCTGGTTGCGTTGGCTTTCACGTGAATTATTCACGTTGGGTATTCTGCACGGTTATAAGACTTGCGTTTGGGGACTTGGTGGCAAGTTTTCTACAGTGCGTACTGGACTTGACTGGACTCCGGCAGACGGAAAGAATTCCCGCCCATGTATGGCTATTTTCTTCTGATCTTTATTCAACTCTTGCCTCACTGACTGTTCCCTCTGTGTGTCTGCTTTTTCTTTTCAGTTAGGTTTGTGCCTTGCGGACTTCCGGGGGGGGGGGGGGGGAGGGGGTGCCTGTGACGTTCTCTTTGCTTAATGGTCTGCACTCTCAACAAAACGCCAGGCTTTAAGGCCTAACTAACTAACTAACTAACTAACTCACTCACTCACTCACTCACTCACTCACTCAACACAACGCCACAAACATTGGTTGGTTGTTTTTATGCGGCTGTTCAAAATGCACAGTCAACTCTGTTACAGTTATAGAGTTTTCAGCGTCCCTGAAACCCGTATAAACGCCAAGGGCAGCGTCATTTCACAGCTCAGTTCGATTTGACATTGAGCGAGAAAGATCGCAGTGACTAGTCTTCTCGTCCATCACACAACTCCCGCTAGGCGCTGTAGCGACGTGTCTCGTTCACCGGCTGACCAAAAGCACAATGAAGTCATTGCAAACACACGCTCTGGTTTAACAAGGGTCTCCGAAGCACTGAAAACTATGCAACTGCGACAAGAGTTGCCTGCATAATGCACAGTTGCAGGAATCACAGTTTTAAAAAAAACAACATTGTTTGCGGCTTTTTGTTGTGATTGATTTGGGGAGCCGAGGTGGTCGAATGGTAGAGCGTTGGACTTCTAATGCTCGGGTCGTGAGTTCGATTCCGGCTGGGGCCAAATATTTGTGCTGGCTTTCTCATCGTTGCCCCGTCTTTGATATCACCCTATGTGGTGGAAAAGGACGTTAAACCCCAAACCCCCACCCACCCACCCTTTTGTTGTGATTGCAAACTTTTAACGCTTGTACTTTAAACTGTCATTTCTCTCTGGTCAGCGTAAGGAAATCGACTGGAGCAACAAGAAACAGTGATGTCAAAACTGATCGCTATTGTCGCGGGCATTGTGTTCGGGCTGGCCGCGCGTTACTGGCTGGCCCCTGAAGACCTGATCAACAACATGAGCGTGAACCTGGGTCTCTACCTGTACTGCGCCAGTTTCCTCGACCGCGAAGACTGCGATACCTTTCATATCAACACCGACAACGTGTATAGTTCAAACGGTAAGACGTTTTCACTCACAGAAGGCAAGAGTTTGCGTTGAAAGGTTTTTTTTTGTTTGTTTGTTTGTTTGTTTTTTTTGCTGCCCCAACTCTTTGCCAGCTCCAGTGGTGTTCCTCCCAGGTCATGGGTGGACTCGGAAGCTGGGGCATTTTTTTTATTATGCATGATGATGGAGATGACGATCATGGTAAGATGATGCTATGGAGATCCATGTGGTTTGGGACTGCGGGACAGGGCCGCATTCCACGCTTCCTGTCATAAATATCCGGCATTAACCAGACCCGGGAACTACGGCATCTGCGGTGCCGGCCGTGTAATCATCCACATCATAAGACGTATACTAAGGGAAGCACCCCCAAAGTCGCACTCGTGAAGTGGGTTAATCTCGGCTGTGTGGCAACAGCCTTCCCATTGGGCCCATAGCACACCCGCTCAGTCTGGGTAGGAGCCGACTTAGGTAGAAAAATTCCCGCTTGCCTCGGCTGGGCCTCGAATCCGGGTCTCCCGGTCCATGATCCGAAGTGCTAACCACTACACTAGGGGGCCGGTGAAAGATTAGTTCTAGTGTTAAATCGATCTGCCATTATGGTAAATCAATACTGCAACTGGAGAGAGAGAGAGAGAGAGAGAGAGAGAGAGAGAGAGAGAGAGAGAGAGAAATGAAATGAAATGAAACTTTATTTGTCAACGGTAAAATACACTGGTCTAGTAGTCCAGTTTTCAGTCTTGCCGTTGCTAATGCTACACACACACACACACACACACACACACACACACACACACACACACACACACACACACACACACACACACAAAGTTGTCTAACTACGGACAAACGTAGGCACGACACACAAACGGTACGGTGTGTGTGTATAGGTATCAATGCAAACACGTGAGAATAGAAAGGTAAAGTTCATAGGTGTAAACAGAGAGAGAGGTGCTATGTGTACGTGCAACGTGAGATTATAAACAAACAAACAAACAAACAAACAAACACACCTAACAACTTCGTTCCAAAATTCTAATTATGTGTAATTCGAAAAGAGCGAATGAATCAGTGCTTCTATAGGTTGGTGTAAAGCGTCGGTGGTTCCCTTGTCAGTTTCAGGGTCCGGGTGAGCTCGAATCCCAACTGGGACCAAATATTTGCGGTGCTGGCTCAGTCTTTCCTCTTTGCCTCGACAGTGATATCACCCGCATACGCAGCCAGCCAGCCAGCCAACCAGTCCCTTGTTTCAGCCTGGTTCACGAGTGTGAGGGCGAGCGGCACCGCGTGTGTGGTGCTGGCAGTCGTCTGTTGTGTCGTGGGACTGGTGCGCCACTACTGCTGTGGACGGAACTCCATCCTGGCACTCGGTGTCGCTTGCCTTCTGTCAGGTACGTCGTTCATGCTTGGGCTACAGGACACTAATGCAAATTTCAAGAAAATTATTATATTCCTATTAAACATAACGTAGCGTATGACACCCTAGAAATGGTTTAAAATTCACAAAACTTTCTTTCTCTCTCTCTCTCTACTTAGTTGGAGCTTACTTTGTATATATAAGTAGCCTAGCAAGGACAAGATGTAAGATAGGTCTGCGTACCTAATCTTTTATCCTTGTAAAATCAAGTTTTCGTTCGTGTTCTCTCTCTCTCTCTCTCTCTCTCTCTCACACACACACACACACACACACACACCGGCACACACACGCGGCGCGCACACGCACGCGCACACACACACACACGCACACCGGCACACACACACACACACACACACACACACACACACACACACACAGCGGCAGAAGGGGAAACTCAACAAATTCCGGGCAATACTTCGACTTTTTTGCAATGTTAGCAGCAACCACATACCCATTCATTCCTCTGTCGCATGCTACCTCTTGCGCTAGCCGCGCATGAATACAAATAGTCCACAATGCTCATTTTTCCCTAATTTTACTATTACCTGGCATGAAACTTATTCAGTTACAAACTGAGCCAACAAAAAGCCCCAGACTGACCATTTTTATGTTGTTTCCATAGTAATGGAAACAACATAATAGGACGGGCTAAAATTTCCACGTTCATAGGCAAGCATCTGTGGTACAAACGCACGTCACTGCCGATCTCCCGCAGAGACGATTATGCAAGTGTAACTCTGACAATGACGTAAGAAAACCTGCGTCATCGATGCTGGCATGTATGCTGTTCCGAACGCGCTTCTTCTCCTCACTGAGTGCCGTCTGTATGGATGTGTGTGTGTGTGTGTGTGTGTGTGTGTGTGTGTGTGTGTGTGAATTGTGTCCGGGCCCGTTTCTTCGAAAATACTCAACCGAATGGCTTCAAATTTGGGGTATCCAAATTTATCAAAATGTTACATTAGACGATTCAAGCGTGTGATGATTGCTTAAGTGATTTGGGAGTTATCGCCCTTTTGAGACAAGTTGGTTGTCTTTCGTGTACAGGCGTAATATTTATTTAAATCACTCAATTTTTTGGCAGTAGATAGCTTGAATACGGACTCTGAATTGACTCACTACTAGAAAATGGTCGCTCTTATAGTTTTCATGTAAACCGAGCCTGAGTTGACATTGCATGTGAACCCAGTTCAGATGCCTATTTCTCCGAAAATACTGAACCGATCGATTTCAAATTTGGGGTTTCTAAATGAATCAAGATTGTTGAATAGAAGGCCCGATCCAGGTACGATTGCACACATGATTTGCGAGTTATCGCCCTTTTCAGAATAAGTGGCTTTCTGGCGTTTAAAGGCGTAATATTTACCTAAACCACTCCATTTTTTGGACATAGATAGCATGAATACGGACTCTCAACTAAGTGAAGTTTGGAGGTTGTCGCTTTTATACTTTTGGCGTAAGCCGTACCTGATGAAAGTGCTGGTGAACACACTTTAGATCTCAAAATCGCTCCTACTATACATAGATAATGAGCCTGGGGTGCCATAAAAAATATACAAAAAAATTAGAAAAATTCACTGCAGCCGTTATCGTCAGTTGACTCGAAAATTTGTACTCACAGCACATTTCCTCTGCAAGCCACACGCCTCACAAACATCGAAGAAGAGACGCACGCGCACTGACGTAAAGTAAGTGCGTCATGTTTGATTGACGTGATGCTGTTTTTTCTTGGGGGTGTCTCGCCACTTTCTTTCGGAATTCCTCTGTTTGGAGACGTGGTGTTGTATTTTACTTATGCTATGTCGCCATCATCGTGCACTCGCAGAGATGATACGGGATACAACAGACTACAACTCCAATACTTTATGAACAGAATATGCGCGGAGAACAAATTCATGAAAGAAGAAGAATCCAGAACGCTGTGCAGGGGGGCTGCTTACGTCAGATCTAGAACATTCCTCAACTTACTGGAAGGCTCGAAATCTCTCCAAGGTGACGTAATCTACTGACGTTACTGCACCAGCATGTTCTGGGATGGTCTAGAAATTATTTTGCATCGAAATGCAGTATCTTTTCGCAAGAGTCTCTACAACTTGACATGTGGAAAGCGGGAATTTCAGTGGGTTTCGTTTTTGCCACTGACTCACACTCAGAAGCATAATGCAAAGATCTTGGAAACATAAAGATAGTTCACTTACCTCCCTTTGAGGGACAACGCGTAAGAGTTGTCTGCGCGCATTAGCGCGCATCCCGCAGATCTACGCAGTTGTTTGACCCAACCCTACACTAGCCGCCGTAAAACATTTTAAGAAAATAAACAAAAACGAAGATGTCAGCGACTGCCAGGTGGTCTCCCCCCATATATTTCGCATGTGTTTTAGGCCTATGGAAAACATAAGTACTCTCAAAGTTCCGGAGGACGAAAGAAAGATCTAGTTTGGCTTTCACTGCTGTACGTAGGCTACGCAGTGCATTTCGTTCGATGTGTTCAAGTAAAACTAGTACGGAACACAGAAAGATCGAATGTGCGAGAGATCCAAAGATGGACGCATCCGCTGAATACTTCCTGCTAACTCAGCATTAATCATATCTGCGACCGACGATCCAGCAGATTCTATGTTGTGATATGGTTTTACAATGGTTAGAACGAAGTTCAGCCGGATGATTTTGTTCTCTGTGTGTGTGTGTGTGTGTGTGTGTGTGTGTGTGTTCTGAATTTAGATGCAGGTAGACGCTAGCACAATTTAAGTCACCGTGATTTGTAAAGTTGTCAGGGAAAAAAATTACGCTGTATCTGCGTCAGCCGCGTGTGTTTACTGTTAGTTTACACTGCATGCACACGTACCACTTGAGGTCTTTTTTTTTCTTTCTTTTTTTTTTGGACAAGAAAGCGAAAAAAAAATGTTTGTTTTTCAACAGGAATACCAAAAGAAGTATTTCCCCGTTTATATTTGTCTGTTATTTGAACAATTCGGCGCAGAACACAATTGCATGCTTTTGTGATCGCTTTCCACTTTCCGCCATGCTGTCACTATAGGGGCCAGATCTAGGATGCGCGCTAATGCGGGCAGACAACTCTTCGCGTTGTCCCGCTATATGTCTCTCTTACGACACTCTCTGGAGCACAGAGTCTTTCAGTGGAAAGTACCTCTGTGCACAGTGGGGAAATGGCGCTCACTGCGCTACCGTGACGGGCCTAAATTGTCTCGGTGCTCTCAAACACAAGGTCGCGCACTATGTCATCCTTGACCAGCTTTGAACCCAGAGGGATCCTCAGTGGCGCAAGTGATTAGCAGGCTGTCTTCAGAGTGAAAGTAGGCGTGTTTCTGAATCAGAGACATACATAACCTGTCTCTGTCTGAATGGACAGATCTATTATTACATTCAGTCCTAGAGCACGGGTGTGTATGCTTTTGTAATCGTCTCTTATTCCACCACAAGGCAGGTACGTGATCGTCTGCACCGTGCAATAATACTTGCCTGTAGAGTGCAACACCCTTGCCTGTCAGAGTGCAACCCCCTTGCCGTTTACTCACATCCTGTTGGATCAGTCTACCACGTAAACAGTGCCATCAAAGCGCAACAATAATTGTCCGCTGGCAAAGATTTTGCCCAAACGAAAAGTGGTCGGATATTCAAGACTTCGTTTCAAATCGAATCATATGACACACAAGTCTCTGCTTTTCTAAAAAAAAAATTCGCCATTTTTAAAAATGGCGCTGGGTGTAAGCAGCCACATTTTCACGCCCCGCCGAAAAGGGACTGCACTCTGGAGTCTACTCTTACGAGGGCAGGAGTGACGCGTCTTTCTGATTCCAAGGTCTTTGCATAATGTGTGTGTGTGTGTGTGTAGGCGGAGGGGGGGTGCGTGCGTGCGCGCGCAAGCGCGCGTCTAAGGCGAGAGAGAGAGAGAGAGGGTCTCTTCTCCGATACCAGTAAGCAATCGTCTGTCAGTCAGGTCTGCGGGAAGTAACTCTGTCAAAGGGGAACGACTTTATTACAAGAATTCATTCACCCATGTAGAACCTCGCATACGCCAACAAGTTGTGACGTCAACCAGCTAGGCGAGCTCACACGACCTCATGTGTTTGGGTTTTTGCAAGTGCATAGAGGCACGATAAGGGTTTTCAGTACTTTCTTTATGTCAGCATGCTTGATGTCAGAGAGCTTGCGTTCCGGCGTGTGCGCGCGGGCTGCATACATGACACAACGACTACGACTGTGACTACAGCAGGTCATTGAATGGAAACAACATATTGGGCTGGTGGCCATCTTGTTTAGATATATTCTGGACACAAATTTAAAAAGGGGCAAAAATTTTGTACTACATTTAGCGTAGTTCTTTCTACATGCCCCGGAAGCTACTAGTGTCCTGTAGCCTTGGGTTTCAACACCGTCGGTCGTATGCCATCGTATGCCAGCTAATCGGCACTTGATGCTGTGCGTTTCTCAGACTGCAGAGATGGGAGATAACTCTTTCACGCCCCGGCGTAAGTGTAGCCTCGATAGCGCAGATGCCGAATTGGATGTAGATCAGTTTGTGAATTTGTATACATGAGGGCTTTTGGGGCTGTCAGAACGTGGGCTGAAAGGTTGGAACACGCCCAGAAGTGTGCATGCACATTCTAAGTAATCGTTAGACACCACTGTATCAGATTTTGACCCATTCTGAGCCCTGCCGCAGGTGAAAGAGCAGTTAGGTGTGTGTGTGTGTGTGTGTGTGTGTGTGTGTGTGTGTGTGTGTGTGTGTGTGTGTGTGTGTGTGTTATGTCAGTGTGTGTTGCAGACGATAATTATGAAGCGCATTGAGCTCACCTTGTGGGGATACTGCGCTATATAAGAATGTTATATTATGATTATTATTATTATTATTACAAACCAGCTCGGTGATTCTTCAGCCTGCTTACAACCAACTTTTTCCTAGATAATAATTATTATACACCAAATCTTGCCAGTTGTATAATAATAACTGAGTATCGTGTAGGCGTTTTACCCAACTTGAATCGGCTCAAAACGCCACGAACTGAACCCAACACGCACGGCGCTCACGTGAATCACACGCATTCTCTCACATCAGTTGGACGTGAACTGACACATCACAGTCACGTGGTGCGAAAGGTCAGCTCATCTAGTTAAGTTTCTGCATTTAAAATTGCATTTATTTTGAAATTTGTGGGCTGAACATTTTCAAAGTGGAGGGGGAGGAGGAAGCCGGAGTACCCGGAGAGAACCCCCCGACGATCGCCCCGGATGAACGTTGCAAAGTACGAGAAGGAGAAATTTCCTGCTCCGAATGGGACTCGAACCTGACCTCTCGCATTGGCGACGAAGTCACTTAACCATTAGACCACCGACCGCCTACCGTATCACTGGTTTTAGGTGACGCGAAAGGTTTCAAGGACAATCTGAGCTTTCTCAGTCGTGGCTGACGCAGCCTTTTTTTTTCAAATTATTATTCTTATTATGGTCTGTTTCTCCGATGACCATGAGTGGGCCCATTAACCGATCATTTTTGCGTCACTGTTGTTTGTAGATGACGCGTTCGCTCCAAAATGACATCGACAGATTAATAATTGCTACCTTCTCTTGCAGGTATTATCGGAATCTTTGCCTCGGTCGGGGTTGGGGTCCATTTGGAGGACGACTCTGATGATTCGTGGTCGCCCAACGCCGCCGCCATGGACCTTAAGCTGATGAAGTACGGTTGGGCCTTCTACGTGTACTGCGCGGGTTGCAGCCTCCTGGTTATCACGTCCTTCGCCTGTGCTTACAACAGCGCTCGGGACTTCGCTGTGTCTCGGGGAGCCGGGGTGTACGAATGGTAGATAAGAGCGTTGGACTTTTAATGCTCGGGTCGTGAGTTCGAATCCCGGCTGGGGCTGGCTCTTCCATCGTTGCCCCGTGTTTGATATCACCCGTGTGTGGTGGAAAAGGACGTTAAACTCCCAAACACCCACCTACCCTCGCTGTGTCTCGGCCTGTGTAAGACTGAGCTCCCCCGGCTCAAACTGCAAGAACAACAGTGTCAGCGCCGGCGTCCGCCATACGTGTAAACCGAGCCAGACGGACAAACAGTAATAAACATGTAAACAAATACCTTGGTTTTACCGGCTCCGTTTAGAAAAGTTTTAGAATGATTTGTACATTACTTCTGCACTTGTAAAGAGTTTGGTGTGTGTGTGTGTTAACGTGTACCTCGACTGTTTTTACAGGTCATCATCTAGTCTCGCGTTTAATTGCTGTGTCCATTTTTGTTTTAGGGAACATTGGCAATATTGATTATTTATTTCGTGGTTTTACTGTATTCGCTCCTTCAACTTTTTACCGGTTTTTTACTGTCAAGTGATGAGTATATATTTTTTACAACTGAGTTGGGGGAATTGCAGGCCTGTAATTAATACATGTACATCCTTTTGTCATAACATTCCTGTGAGCGCTAGCACGAAATGCATCACCCGCCAGTTTGTCACTTGCATGTAATGTAACCCCCCCCCCCCCCCCTTTCTCTCTCTGTCTCTGCGGGGAGCCGGGGTGGTCGAATGGTAGAGCGTTGGACTTCTAATGCTCGGGTCGTGAGTTCGATCCCGGCTGGGGCCAAATACTTGTGCTGGCTTTTTCATCGTTGCCCCGTCTTTGATATGTGGTGGAAAAGGACGTTAACCCCCCACCCCCCCCCCCCTTCTGTCTCTGCGCGACACCCGACAGTTGACCTCATGTGTGACTGACGTGATGTCGTTAACACCGACACTTAGTGCCCGCGGCATGAATAATTTTCTGATGTGGCATGTACATGCATGCACACGCCAGTTTGCGAAAATGGTTACAACGGTTAGCCCTGGATGGCAGTAAACATGTTTATGGCGGCTTGCGGGCTTCTCAAGTGGGGACGGAGTGGGGTGGGGGGCAGAGGTGGTTTGAAGGGAAGTGTGTGTGGAGGAAGGGGGGGGGGGGTCAGACAGAGAAGGGTTGGGGGGGGGGGGTTGTCAGACAGAGAAGGGTACAACAGTCGGGCCGAGAGAGGTGGCGGATTGAAGTTGAAATAAAAAAGAACCTCAATCGACTGGGAATATAAAACCAGTGGAAAAGGGGGGAAGTTCTTTACCGCTTACTGCGTCGTAGACTTTAATTTCATGGTCAAGATTTCGTCTCCTTGCCCCGTCATTGATATTGTCCATTCGTGGTGAAAAAAGGACGTTAAACTCCCAAACACCCCCCCCCCCCACCTCCCTCTCCTTGCCCTGACAGTTCTTCTTCCACTTAGATTTTTTCAGGTTCTTCTTCGTTTCATTGTTGCTTTTTTAAAAATCATCTTTTTGAATAAATAGAATTATTTTTTGTAGTTTTTATTTTCGTCTGCAACACTGGCCTTTATTTTCCTCTGTGGTAATTGTTCATGAACTTGAGAAAATGACTGATGACTGACTTTGTCTGCACTGATGACTGATGCTGTTTTATCAGTATGGAAGGCCTCCTGGTCATGCATTAAAGGGGAAGATTTCCATTCTCACCATTCAGTGTTCAGTTGGTTGTTTAGTTTTGTTTTTTTTCCTTTATTTCCCTCTGTTGTGGTCACAGTGTTTATTGACAATGCACTTGCTGTGTGTTATCAGATACGGTACACATTGCTGATATCTAATCCAGTCCGGGCTCAACCACTCTGTGTGTGTGTGTGTGTGTGTGTGTGTGTGTGTGTGCGCGCGTGTGTGTGCGTGTGTCAGTGTGTGTGTGTGTGTGTGTGTGTGTGTGTGTGTGAGAGAGAAAGAGAGAGAGAGAAAGAGAGAGTGAGAAAGTGCGAGCCAGAAAGAGGGAGTGCGAGTGAGAAACAGAGTGCGAGGGAGAAAGACAGAGAGAGAGAGAGATTCATTGATCCGTCATCACTACGCAACCAGTACCAGATATCAAGATTAACCAGTTTACCTTTGTACAACAAGCATTATTGAGAAATTAAGCAGTATGGTTAGCCAACCACGAAACTGACCAATCAGCCAATCGCAGTCGTCAGTCATCACGCCCAGCCCGAGAGTTCAGGGCAGAAATGGGCAGTCGAGTCTCTTTGCATTTACGCCGGTGACTGATCGGTGTACGGAAAGCAGCTGAAATACTCAAATATCAATAACTGGACCACTGAGCAAGTAAGAATTGACTCGAATCTGCCTGTATCAGTGAAGGCAGATGTCAGTGTGTCACTCACGCTATGCTCACCAATGTATCTGTCATCTTTCCTCAGCTTGAGTTGCTTTTGCTGCTTCAACCTCTCATAGATCAAGCTGTCATTTCCGCTTCAAACTGGGTCAAGTTCATGACTCGTCGCAACACTGAGTTACATTGAAACTCCGTCATAGTAAAGACACTGATCGTGCGACAAAAAGTACGCCTGGCGGCGTAATAACTGTTCTTTTTTTTCACAGTGCCCTCCCAGGTTTTACCCCAGTCACGTAGCTAAGAGGTCGAGGTCGTACCAGCTAGATGACGGGATTATATCGGCGGGGTGTGCATGCAGCACAGCCGTCGTCTGGCGACAGCACGGCCGGGCCAATCAAATCACACTTAGTTCCTCTTTGCACTGTTCCTGGAACCAGTTGAGTTTCGGCTGAGCTCGAACAGCATCTGCCCTTGGAAACTACGCTTTGTCGAAAAGAACTTCGCGTGTGCATTCTGTTCCGTGAGTATTTCTTTACCTTCTGCTAATATGTCATGTAACACTGAACGTCGTCAGTGTCAGTATTCAAATGTGCGACTGTGTTGGGAGCCTCGTTCCAATGGAGACGTCTGCTCGAGTCTTCGTCTCAGTGCGTGTCTGTTCAGTGTGGATTGTACGCTATCAAATGGACGGGAGTGCTTCAGCCGGTATGGGGACTGATACTCCGTCCGATTCGAAAGTTTCCACTACGATTACTCTCACCTAAACCGCGATGTCTAAATACATGAATGTCTATGAATACATCAGATACCTCAGTCAATGTGGTCGACTGTCACTGACAGCTGTCGGGTTTGAGAGGATGGCAAAATGTGTGCAGAGTGACAGATAAGGGGGGTTATTCGAAAAACTGGAGTAGGCAGACTGGTTGTAGGTGTTGTAGAAAACCCAGGTTTGCAAAACAGAATGAGTGGCTCTCGTATGCACACGTTTTTCAATCTTGCAGCAAAGTGTTAGCCCACGGTACGGCTCGTCAGAGTTGCCTGCAGTGGTTGCCGGGTAGACCGGCATCCCTTTTATTATACGTTCGCCGACACACACACACACACACACACACACACACACACACACACACACACACACACACATCCCCCTTGTGTTCTGCCGTAAAACCCTGTCCTGGTGGTTTCACTGATCTGAGGCACAGAACCCTGCAGAGGCAACTTGTCAGGTTTTCTCTCCCTTTTATGTTTCTGCTGTGTTCTCGTTTAGCGCAGTGAGATTGCCGCGTGTCAGAGGTGTCATTGTGCACAGCTCAGTGTCACCCCCCCCCCCCCCCCCCCCCCATGTGTGTATCCGAAGAAAACGTTTCCGAGGCAGAGGTATGTTGACATACACTAGGTCTGTCAGTGTGCACCGGCTCTCAGTGAAAATTGAAAAGCGGAACTATGATGAGTCGGTCGGTGCTACGTCTTTCAGTTTCGTGAATGGCTTACGGCTGACAAGGCGCCAACACTGGGACATGATGACTGACTTACGACGACATACAGCTGGCCTGGCCTGATGAACCGAGCTAATTAGTAAGGAAATAGGTGAATCTTGAGTTTGCTTTCCTTTGCCGGGGTAAGAAATGAGACCTATGCCTGGAAAGCCATACGCTACCATCTATGCAATTCTGGTCAAAGGACACGGAATTTTAGGGTTGGTGGTGGTGGTTGTATTCTCCTTGCCAGTAAAATAAATGTTCCTTGGCCCTAGAGACAGCGATGTGAAAAAAATACTGAATGCGCCTGCTGGCGACTGATGTTGATTTTCTTGTGCGTTGCCATAAAGCTCGCTTACAATTGATCGGGTGCATCACAGCTGCCCTGTCTTCAATGACAAGATGAACATGACGATAGTGTCACTTGTACGGGCGCTTTACACAGAGCCGCGAAGTAAACTCAACACACACGCTCACGCCGGCGCATGTTTCATAGAACGGGCGTCGACTCATTACAATGACATGGTGCAAATGGTCCGCCCAAAATACTGAATAAACCACCCCCTATAACACAAAAACACACAAAAGGGAAAACAGGGGCAGGGGGAAGGACCCGTATGTCAACGGGCAACTAAATGCGTTAGGGCTGATCCCTGGTGAGACCGGTCCTTTAGTTATGCTGTAACGACTATAAAGTAGGGTGAAACCTCACCGAGTGTAGGGGAGCCGGGGTGGCCGGATGGTAGAGCGTTGGACTTCTAATGCTCGGGTCGTGAGTTCGATCCCGGCTGGGGCCAAATATTTGTGCTGGCTTTTTCATCGTTGCCCCGTCTTTGGTATCACCCTATGTGGTGGAAAAGGACGTTAAACCCCCAAACACCCACCCACCCTCACCGAGTGTAACACTACCCGCTCGGATTCACTGATACGGACAAGGATTCGTACCTGAGTAAAAAATGTCTTTTAAAAATTCGGAGTTTAGTCATGAATTCACTGACTGGTATCGACTCGTCGCCGGGTGTGTGACTCCAGGGCCCGTATGTAAAAGTCGAAGTTAATTTAACCCACGTCTACGGGACTAACCCAGGCTAGGACAAAAGAAACCCCAAAGCAACATTAAATAAAAAAGGGAGCGAAGAAAGGAAGAAAAAAATCCTTCTGTAACGGCTCAGGCAGCTTCCTGGGCCAGCTTCCTGATTTAAAAAACAAACAAACAAAAGACAAAATACAAACCCAGAACATTTAACCCTAGAGCTAGTTTAGTTCGAGGTTAGGCTCTAACCCGGGGCTAAAAGCCCTAAGGGCCCTTGCACACTGGCGTCACGCGACATTGTCGCGCCACGCGTGCAGCAAATTTTGTCGCGCGTCTACGTATGCAACCCCTTGAAGCGCGAAGCGACAGGCGTAGCACGATTGAAAAATTCTGTCGCGCGGCGATAGGAACTGTTCTATTCGGCGCGCTTGACGCGCGCGTGTAGCGTGGTTTCAGCCAATCAGAAGAGCCAGCCAGCAAGGGCTGACTCGCCATCCTCTTCTCTTCCAAGATGGCGGAATTGCGCGAAGACGAAATGTTTCGCCTCATCGACCTGTATCGTGAACAGGAAAACCTCTACAATTTTCAGCTCGATTCATATCACAGTCGACGGGTATGCCGTTTTGTTGTGTCACTCTCCGCTGACTCACACTACGGTAAATACATAAATGGAGTAAATAAAACTAGACACAAGTGTCAACTGAACCGCCGGGTTGTCACTGATCTCTCATCGTCCCAGTCTACGATATCATTCTACAGCAAAGCCGGGTTTGTTGTAGCTAAATTCTATCAAGTTATCGTGGCCTCGATCACCAGTCTCTATTCAGACTGCGAACAAGCAGCCTGAAGTTTATGATACGTTTCAGATCCCTAATATTTCGCATTCCATCGCACACTCAGAAGCACTGACTCGTGGCGAGATCTCCGAAGCACTGCACTGACGCGGCGCGCGTTCCCCCACGTGTGAGAGCCCCACTGTGCCTGAGGCACGCAAGGTGCTACACGCATGCGTGCGTGCGATGTAGCACCGACGCTAGTGTGCACCGGCCCTAACCTCGACTATTACATACGGGCTCTCATTGAGGTGTACCTCGGGAAGGGCTGTTCTCTCTACAATATCCGGGTCGCATTTCACGGACACTTTGCTTTGTATGACTGAAAGTAAAACTGAGTATTCGACTTTCAGGTAATTAGCGTGGCCCACGGCCGGTCACGGCGTTTCATACCGTCTTGTTTGTCGGTGCCCAAAACACGCTTCGTGGACAATACATATCACGAACTTAATACGAGAGAAAATTTGTTTTATCTGCTCTCTTGTTTTGAACGTGTTAATCTCCCGGCCCTTTACTAACACGCATACCGTCCTTTCATTCTGATAATTGAATACCATCAACCAAACAGACGGGGGGGGGGGGGGGGGGGGATGCTTGTCAACAAAAACAAACACCACTAACTTGATCAACCAACCAACCAAACTACAACCACCAATTCAAAACTCGCCGTCGTTGAAAAAAAAACCAAAAACAACAACAACAACAACAAAAACCAGCCTAAAACAAACAAAAATAAATCAACCCAAAACGGACAGTGAGTATAGACACAAACAGACCGGCTGTGGCCAGAGGTTGTGAAAGTGTGTGAATTAAATTGGCCGGCCAACTCGAGGTGGCGTCTCGTGTTTGTATAGCGCATTTTAACACAGACGCTTTCCGCTTACATTGGCGCATCTCATTACTCATGACACACACCCTAACCGTGAAGGAATGTACGTGAAGGAGCGAGTAAAAACACTTGGTTTGCACTTGGTCTGAATCGGTCTTTTCCTCGTCAGCACTGGTGATATGCAGGGGACAACGTTGGCCGCTGTATTGTACCGGAAGTACAATGGCATAAAGCGACATTGAGCGGGCGGGGTGGGGGAGTGTGTGTGTGTGTGTGGGGGGGGGGGGGTAGCATGGCAGGCGAGAAGACGTTCCGACGTGAAGCAAAATTGTGGATCAGAACAGGTTTTCAGTTTTTGGACAAAAGAAGCAGGTGTCAACGAGAAATCTGTCAGTCAGGGAGCGGCGGCTAGCTTGCCAAGGAAACCAAACACTAAAACAGTTCCGTGGTGTTGGGAGCGGGGGTTACACTGATTTACAACGACAGACTTTATAAGTGAAGTGAATAAATGGGTTTGTTTTCATTTCATCTGAGTGCGCTTTTTTTTTTTTTTTTTTTGCTGCCCCAACTCTTTGCCAGCTCCAGTGGTGTTCCTCCCAGGTCATGGGTGGAACCCACTGAGGACTCGGAAGCTGGGACAATTTTTGTTATGCATGATGATGGGGATGAGGATGATAGTAAGATGATGCTATGGAGGTCCGTGTGGTTTGGGACTGCGGGACAGGGCCGCATTCCACGCTTCCTGTCATAAATATCCCGGCATTAACCAGGCCCCGGAACTTCGGCACCTGCGGTGCCGGCCGTGTAATCATCCACATCATAAGACGTGTCATACAAAGGGAAGCACCCCAAAGTCGCACCCGCGAAGTGGGTGAAGCTCGGCTGTGTGGCAGTAGCCGACCTAGGTATGAAAAATCCCGCTTGCCTCGGCTGGGATTCGAACTCGGGTCTCCCGGTCCATGATCCGAAGTGCTAACCACTACACTACGGGCGGCCGGTGAGTGCGCTTTCTTCAGTTTGATCGACCAGACCCGCGGCCGAGCTACAAATTGGCTTTTAAACACTGCCGGAAACTGCCGAGTATACAGTGCGCAAAACTCGATTAGAAATCACTCTGAAAACCTATCTACCTGATTTATCTTGGCTTATGATCAGCCAGTGGCGCAGGTATCCCAGTGTTTTCACTTACTGGAGTAAGAAACTGGACATATTGCGCTACTGCTCACTCTGGTAAAGGGGGTCAAACCTGTGTTAGGCACCCAAGACACTGGGCCAAACGGTCCGCCTTAGGCAGGTGTCCTCCTCGCACAGAACGCAATTTCAGTTAAGACATATAATCTGCCTTGCCTTTGAAACTGACGACGTGTTTAGCAGGTATATTCCTGCTTTCAAAAAGCTCAGATATGCCGTGTTTCTTTTTATCTGTTTCCGCTCAGAAGGGTAGAACTTATAAAAGGGAGAAAGCTAGAAATGTCACTGTGACAATTTCCATAGCCGGGCATAACCTTCAAGCACATTCAGTCGCATGCCTAAGTAGTCAAAGCTCGAACTGCTCGAACTGCTGTACCTTGGGCAGCACTCGAGAAATTGATTGGGTGAAACGAAAGGGTCTGTAACTACATGTAGATGATAGGTCTAGAGCTGCTGCAGCCACATCTCTGTATTTGACTCCTACACTACTACTACTACCGGGGCAGTCCGTGGTCTAGTGGTTAAAACTTCGTCATCGGCCAGTGCGAGAGGTCAGGGTCGAGTCCCACTAGGGGCAAAAACAGTTTCTTTTTATGTGGCGCCGTTCATTCGGGCCGATCGTCGGGGGTTCTCCCCTCGTTCCGTCTCCGGCTTCCTCCCCCTGTGCTTTGGAAATATTCAGCCCACAAAATTAAAAAAAAAAAAAACGCAATTCTAAAATTCCGAAACTTAAATGGCTGAGCTTGCCCTTCGCACCACATGATTGTAATGTCTTCATGCTTAATGTGTGAGAGAATGTGTGTGATTCACGTGAGCGTGCGTGTTGGGTTAAGCTCGCGGTGCTTTGAGATATTTATTTGGGATAAAGCGCCTATGTGAACGCGATTATAATTGTTATTATTACTTGCTCACATTACTGGTACTGACGTGTTGCGATTATCTCTGTTGCAGACAAGTAACGACAGTACCTTCAAAATGCCCGGAAGCTTCAGCACTGCCCAGAAATTGTCCCTGGCTGGGATGTTCGTCGGCTCCATCATGTGTCTTGTGGGGCTGGGCGCCCCCTACTGGCTGGTGACCGACATTGAGCTTGGCGGGGAAAGTATTCCGGACAAGCTGGTTGGCGCCAACATGGGGGTGTTCATGATCTGTGGGCACGTGCTCGGTGAAGAGGAGTGTGACTTTTTGTCTACGGATAGCGACACTCGTAAGTACTCCTTGAGGAGAATTTCCCTTAAAACTCTTACCAGTTCAGCCATTCTGGACAAAAGTGTTCGCAAATACCACCGCTCAACATTCTAGGCTCCTGTTTTGTCAATTTTGCTCAAACTAACGCTTTTGTTGGTCTTCTGTGAGTATTTGTAGTGCAAGTACACAGTATGTTTCAAGAATTATACAGTAATTGTAAAAAAAAAGAAAAAAAAAAAGGCCAGGTGTTGGGTGGCGCTGCACCGCGGCGACGCGCTTCCCCCGGGGGAAGCACCCCGAATTTCCCGAAAGGGACAATAAAGTAGTAAAAACAAAACAAAACAAAACAACAACAACAACAACCAAAAAAAAAAACTTTGTCAGGGACTGGGGATGGACCATCCGACTTCAGGGTAGGATTTTAAGGCGAGTTAACTGGTATGAGCTATTGGGATTAATAGTTAGGTATTTTGATTGAATTGAATTCAATTCAGAACTCAGCCCGAATAATCCAACTCAAAACTGATGTAGCCTGAGTATTGCACATCAGACAGAACGTGATATTTTGCAGGGCTAAATTTTTAGCTGGGTGAATGAAATGAATAACTCAGTTTGTATAGCTTACAGCTGGAGTCGGATAAGCTAAAACTGAGAGAATGAAAACAACGTCCACTCCCTACATGCAAGTTTCGGCTCTGCTAAGCCTTTTGTTAGGACACATGAACTGGGTGTTTCACAATCATGTGTGCCAGCAAGAAAAGACCGATGTCTGTTTGGAATGATCCGTGATTGTGTGTGTGTGTGTGTGTGTGTGTGTGTGTGTGTGTGTGTGTGTGTGTGTGTGTGTGTGTGTGCGCGCGCGTGCGTGTTTGTTGTTTTGTTTGTTTTGTGTATGTTGTTTTGTTGCTGTTTTTTTCTGTCAAGAGACTTCTGTAAAACATAAAGGTTGGGAACCCAAACATGGAGCAGTTGAACATTGTAGTGCTTCACCTCTACTGTTGCGTGTTTGTTGTTTTTGTTGTCGCGGTTGTTGCGTTGTTTTTTCTTAATTCAGTGATAATAAATCACATTTCTACAACACAATTATTAAAAATACATCAACTCAATGCGCATTCACACATCATTCCCACGCACATAGAACACATCCTAGAACAGGAGGTACACTAAATAGCATTACATGCCTGATTTAGTGAAATAGTTTCGAGTGTTAGCCATGTGAAGCTGATGTGTGTTCAGTTACGAATTGGAACGATGTTTGAGGACTTTGGACCAGTCGGATATTGCAACAGATGATATCGCAGCGAACTCACGAGAGGAAGGAAACGCTTAGTTAACCGTTGTGTAATCTGGCAAACGCGTTACGGAAAATCTGAACCTCATGAAGAAGAAAATTTTCTGCCATCGACAGACAATAAAGTTATATTGAATTGAATTGAATTGAATTGAGTCTTTGAAATCATTTCTATACCACTCATCAGTGCGAATATACAGTGAGTTAAAAAAAGAATGCTTTACGTCCTCCCCCCCCCCCCCCCAAAAAAAAAAAAAAAAAAACACACAAAAAAAAATCAGGAACAGAGCATACAGGAGTGGGTTATGACTTGTCAGGAGGCTCCATACATACGGCAACAGTGGAAACTTCTCGTGGTTTCTCAGGTGGGAAACCACTCGAACTAGTAATGTAAGTTCTGTATAAAGTTACGTTTGTAACTAGATTCGCGAGAGTACGTTTCTAAGGGGGGGGGGGGGGGGGGGGAGGCTTATTTGCGTTTCATAAACATCAAACACACAGAAGACTTTTTTTTTGGGGGGGGGGGGGCTGGGGTGCTAATTTGCGTTTTATAAACATCAAACACACAGAAGTGACTGGGGGTGGGGGGGTGGGGGAGGGGCTGGGGGCTTATTTGCGTTTTATAAACATCAAACACACAGACGTGACTTGGGGGTGGGGGAGGGGAGGGGCTGGGGGCTTATTTCCGTTTTATAAACATCAAACACACAGAAGTGACTTTTTTTTTTTGGGGGGGGGGGGGGGGGGGGGGCTGGGGCCGTATTTGCGTTTTTAAACATCAAACACACAGAAGTGACTTGGGGGTGGGGGGGTGGGGGGGCTTATTTGCGTTTTACAAACATCAAACACACAGAAGTGACTTTTTTTTTTTTAAATTTCCAACATAAGTTTTGTTTCAACGCTGTCATGAATGCCGCAATTGTATCTGCAGAGTGGCTGTTCGTGACGAGAATTTGCGG
>JACVVK020000032.1:282500-435000 GCA_018292915.2 Batillaria attramentaria
GAGCGCCATGATGACGACCAGCCAGGTCCCTGGTGTGACAGTGGTCAACCCCGCCAATCGTTACTGAGCACCGGCTCAGTGTTGATTAGCGTGAGTGTGTCTCCCGCTTTCATGTAGAAGGCCAAACACAACAACGGACGTTTTTAAGTTTCTAACTGTTGTTATATACGGCATTAAAACACAAGCGTTACAACTCAATTTTAAACAGTTATTTACAGTTTGATGCTACTGCCGGGGGGTTAGGGGGGGGGGGCTGTAGTACCAAAGCACCTTTCTTAGATCCGGCCCTGCACACACACACACACACACACACACACACACACACACACACACAGGAGTCAAGTCAGTGACTGCATGGTGCCTTTTAGACTGACGAACTCTCATTATGACGATCTCTCATTATGCAAGAACAGCGTCTTCCGTGTTTCACTTTCAGTCAAACACTACCAAAGTTTACTAGAGAGAAACAGTGGATCGACGAGACATTATTATTATCATTATTATTATTATTATTATTGAAGTATGACAATAACGTACCCACTGAGTTGCTGAGTTTATCCACCCTTCTAAAGTTCTGACCACTGACACCGGTTTCTTTGTTTTCAGTTGCATTTTTTTTTTCAAACCTGCCAACAACAACACACACACACACACACACTCACACACACACACACACACACACACACACACACACACACGCAAAGAGTGAGAGAGAGAGTTAGTGTGCCTTTAGTCTTGTACATCTTACATACTAACGTGTTTACTTTGATTTCTGCATATACTAACGTTTTTACTTTGATTTCTGCATATAGTTTAAACTAAATAGAGCAGTTAGAACCAGGAGAAAAACACGAGAAAGCCCCCAAAAATCTACTGCCAAAAATCTTGTGGTTTTTACTGTTTTGTTTGTTTAGCTTTGTTTGCGGATACATTACTTCAATAGGGTTTTCGAATTTCTTGTTTTATGCCTTTACAATCACAGTGATCTTTGCTTCGTTTTATTTTAATCGTTAGTTTTTGTTTTGGGATGTTTTGAGTGTTTTCGTGGTTGTAATAAAACGGTATGAAAGGTTTCTTGGATCTCTTCACTTTGTCTGGCTAGAGTTGGTTCACTCTCAGTTGAAATCGAAGTTTCAGGACGACAGTAAGCGGCACTTACAAGTAGCTAGAGAATCACTCACTGACTCACTCACACTCACTCACTCACTCACTCAATCTACCCATGAAAAACTTTGATATCGATGAGCCTCTGTCCAAAGAGGCGAAGGGAACTTTTGGCCTCCCACATGTACACTCAAATATTGACATTCTTTTCATACTTTAGTAATACATAACACTTGATATCACGGTTAAAGCATGCGTGGAGCTGTGGATAAACCCGTTCCCACCCTGTCACTGGTGCTCAGATTAGCGTTAGGGTTATCCCCTGGGCCCGAATGTAAAACTCGAGGTTAATTTAACCCACCGCTACGGGCCTAACCCAGACTAGGACAAAACAAACCCCAAAACAAAATTAAACGAAAAAGGAAGCGAACTGAGAAAGAACGACAAAAATCCTATAACGGCACCTTGCTGGAATGGACCCGCTTCCTGATTTGAAACAAAACAAAACAAAAACCAGCAACAACAACAACAACAAAAAACCGCCAGAAAATTTAACCCTAGAGCTAGTTTAGTTCGAGGTTAGACTCTAACCCGGGGCTAAACTCCCTAACCCCGACTTTTATATGCGGGCCCAGGTGATCAGTGACGGTACAATCGCTATGCTGAATAAAAACAAACGGCCTTGGTGCATTTACACGAAGTACAGGAGGCCAACTATATACCAACGTCACTGGCAGGTTCTTGTTGTTGTCTGTTTGTTTTCATGTTACTGAGTGCAGGTTTGTTTTGTGTGTGTTTTTGGTTTGTTTGGGATTTTTTTTTTCTGAATGATCGTTTTCGAGTCATAAACAGGCTATGTCAACCTTCAGTTTTTGTGTACATTTCAGACCTATTGTAGCAAGTCCCTTTCCAACAGTGACAAGGGAGATCATACCAAAAACAGGACATCGACTCATGGGGAACATGGAGAAAAAAACCCAACATATTTTTAATGTGGTTTTCAGCCGCCGGCATTCGAACTCACAACCCGAGCGTCGGTAGTCCGCCGGCCCCACTCCGGCCATCAGGTCGGTCATCACTCATCAGACTTCCCACCGTAACCGTGGCTGATCAGAACTACTGCACCAAACAGAACTAACCTCGACTGAGAAAGTTGTCTTTCTGGGAACGGCTGAAGCTAACATAAAAAGTTCTTGGTCGTTCACAAAGTAAGTACTGCCGGCGGTTATACGCCTTGGCAACATGGCCGCGAAACCGGGCTGAAAACAAGTAATAACTGAAACAAACAATGAACCAACACACACACACACACACACACACACACACACTGACACACACACACACACACACACACACACACACACACACATACACACACACACACACACACACACACACACACCACCGAACAACACAACACTGCAGCAAGAAAAAAGAGAGAGGAAAAAAATAAGGGTGATAACAAATTGACGGCCGGGACAACGACGAATAGGTCAGCACAAATAGTGGGCAGCCGGGAGAAAACGCAGAAAACTGAAGGCAAAAGAAGAATAAAACAAAACACGCGAAAAAAAAAAAAAAGACAAATAAAGTAAAAAAAATCGACTGAATGCGTCGCGGCATCAGTGACCGGCCACCAGCTGGTAAAGACTGATAAGAAATCAGTTCTTGGGTTGGCCGGATGGTTGCCGCTGGTTTAGCGGTGTTGTCATCTCCCAACCGACGCCAGACCGCTACTTTCACACCTGTTCAAATTTCAGACACATTTCGGAGTTCGAACCCGCGACCTGCTGGGATCCAGGCTCGAGTCTGAGCTGGGATAGCCGAATGCCGGTAGAGCGTTGGACTCAGTCTCAGTGCTCGGGTGACGAGTCAGTTCGGATCCCGGCTGGAGCCGAATATTTGTACTGGCCGTTTTTCTCGTTGCCCCGTCTTTGACATCACCCACACGCGATGGATAAAGGACGTTAACTCTTTGACGACGGAGCGCAATTGCTGACACACGATTTCCTATAAATCGTGTGTCAGCAATTGCGCTCCGTCGTCAAAGAGTTAAACTTCTAAACACTCACCCAAAGCCGCTCATCCATCTCCGCCAGTGCGCCACCCCTCCGGACAACTCGGGCTCCCAAGTTCTGGTTTTCTGTCTTGGTTTATGAAAACCCATCTGCCAGCCACCAAATCGGGCTCGTATTTTATCTGTATTTGCTGCAGCCGCAGGCGCTGTAACAACCTGACTAATGAATCTGTTCAGTAGACGATAGGACTACGTACTCCCATTCCTGTGCCCAGAGTCTCTTCAGGTCAGCCAGTCCACGCGAGTTTTACTTCCATGCTGCATTGCCTTTCCGCAAAGGATCTCGCTCCCGTTTCTCACTACCATTTCAACTGGGTCAAGTTCATGTCATATCCTAGCCGCAAAGACGGCATTCGTGCTGCTGTGGAGCCAACGAGGTGACGCGGTTTTGATAACGGAGACGAGTGCGTGCGCGCCGTGCCGTCGGCGTGACCAATCAAACTCCCTTTTCATTTCCGTTCCCCTTTCCTTGGAAGCAGTTGGGTTTCAGCTGGGTTTCGGTTGTGTTTCTGTCTGGACCACTGTCGGGAAAAGTACACGTGTTCACTTACAGTCCTGTGAGTATTTCTTCATGTTTCGTAGTGATATTTTATGCCAGAAGTTTGATCGCTAAGTTAGCTTACGCTTTCATGCTGTACAACTGTGTTGGAAAAGCAAGCCTCGTTACGAAAGAATCAGTGAAGGCTGCGCTTTGTTCTTGGGCGATGATTCACTGAGCACGAGCAAGGCTGTGCGTGCGATATGCCGCACGGGGTTTGTGCGACATTTTACATCTCGTGTAAGTGGCCTTTCCCGCATGTTTTCCACGGCAGTGCATGTACAGCCGGAGGTACATGTAACCACTCAGTGATGAAAACAGTTTCAAGGCCAGGGTTGCTGGTGTTGGTTTTAAGGAGAAAGATAACTTTATTCATCACTGCTGGGAACGGCTCAAGTCAGTTCATATTGATCGCCGTTTACTTTGTATGAACTGACTTGAACGCACTGATGTGGACCTGCTTTTAGTTAAATTTAGTCGGTGTACTTTGGAGAAAATGGACGAAATCAGTGACAATTGAAACAAAACAAAAACAGCACTGACTCGACACAGACAAGTGTGTGGACCACAGCAACACATCAGTTGCGTCCAAGAACAGTTTACAACTGAATGTGTTATCATTTCTGGTAACAGTCTCACTATACCGCTTCAGTCTTTCCTTGGTGTCGCGGAGGTGAATTTGGCGGGTGGGGGTGGGGTCACAGTGTGGTGGCCGGGATAATGTATACATTTCTAACAGTGACAAGGTTGTCGAGTCTGTGCCGGCTGAGAGCCGGGGGCTGATGCTACCAGTTTTTTTCTTTTTTTTCTTTTATGCTCATAGGTCGTTCTGAGCTGTTTTCTTGGTGTCTCATCACACCACTGAGACACCTTGCGGCTCATTCGGGAGTGATAGTCCGTGTCCCCACCCCCTTTCGGTCCCCTGGCCGAAGACAAATTTGTCTGTAAAACTAAAAAGGACACCATAAAGTTGTTTGAACTTGAACCGTATAATTATTTATGATTTATGAATTATACAAGATGGAACAAGATGGCCACTGACCAGCCCAATATGTTGTTTCCATTTAATCACCTGCTGTCGTCACGGTCGTTCTTTTGTAATGCCATGTATACGGGAGGACACACACACACACACACACACACACACACACACACACACACACACACTACACACTCTCTCTCTCTCTCTCTCTCTCTCTCTCTCTCAATGGAAACAACTGACCGGGCTTGTCAGACCAATCTTGGTTTTGGAAGAGAGACGTCAAGTTGTTTTCTTTGAAATATATGACGTTTTCCTCATTGGGATGACGCATAATACATTTGACGTAATAACTTTGACTCGGATACATTTCTTGCAATGAAAGCAGCCCCATGAAAATTGAAGTGTTGCTGCTGCGCAGTGTAAAGATCGAATTTATACCGGCTCAATGTGTTTAACAGACAAGTCTGCGCGGCGAACGTTTTTTCACTATGTGTTATGTCTGCTGCGCGCGCGCGCACACAGACACACACAGACATACGCGCGCGCGCACGCACGCACGCACGCACGCACGCACGCACGCAGACTTGCGCGAGCCGCGTTTGTGCATGTGCTCCATTGAGACCTATGTGGTGTTCTCTCACTCTACTATGCTATTGAGTGAGAGTCAGTGGGAAAAACAAAGCTCACTACATCAATGAAACTCCCGCTTTCCCCGTCTACAAATAGAGAACTTCCGAAAAGTGACGACACACCCCCACGTCAATCAAACATGACGTCGGCAAACTGACGCTGATACAGTTTTGCGTCAGTGCGCGTGTGCCTTTTCTGCGATGTTTGTGAGGCGTGTGGCTTGTGTAAAGGAAATGTGCTTCGAGTACAAATTTTCGAGTCAACTGACGACAACGGCTGCAGTGAATTTTTCTAATTTTTTTGTATATTTTTTATGGCACCCCAGGCTCATTATCTATGTATAGTAGGAGCGATTTTGAGATCTAAAGTGTGTTCACCAGCACTTTCATCAGGTAGGTTGCGACCTAGTGTGGTGACCACTGGACTGAAGTTGGCCACCCAGGCCTCTTCTCTTTCTTTCTGTTGTGCTCCTTCCTGCGCACCTCGGCCTGTGAGCGAGACTGACTGCTGGAGCGCGACCATCCCTATTTTAAGTAACTGGGTAATGTTACGTCCGGGGCTAAGTTACGGGACTGGCAAACGCCTAGCACTACGGGGCGGGGTAGGTTGCGACCTAGTGTGGTGACCACTGGACTGAAGTTGGCCACCCAGGCCTCTTCTCTTTCTTTCTGTTGTGCTCCTTCCTGCGCACCTCGGCCTGTTGAGAGTCCGTATTCATGCTATCTATGTCCCAAACATGGAGTGGTTTAGGTAAATATTACGCCTTTAAACGCCAGAAAGCCACTTTTTTTGAAAAGGGCGATAACTCGCAAATCATGTGTGCAATCGTACCTGGATCGGGCCTTCTATTCAACAATCTTGATTCATTTAGAAACCCCAAATTTGAAATCGATCGGTTCAGTATTTTCGGAGAAATAGGCATCTGAACTGGGTTCACATGCAATGTCAACTCAGGCTCGGTTTACATGAAAACTATAAGAGCGACCATTTTCTAGTAGTGAGTCAATTCAGAGTCCGTATTCAAGCTATCTACTGCCAAAAAATTGAGTGATTTAAATAAATATTACGCCTGTACACGAAAGACAACCAACTTGTCTCAAAAGGGCGATAACTCCCAAATCACTTAAGCAATCATCACACGCTTGAATCGTCTAATGTAACATTTTGATAAATTTGGATACCCCAAATTTGAAGCCATTCGGTTAAGTATTTTCGAAGAAACGGGCCCGGACACAATTCACACACACACGCACATCCACACAGACGGCACTCAGGAGGAGGAGAACTGCGTTCGGAACATCATACGCGTCAGCATCGATGACGCAAGTTTTCTTACGTCATTGTCAGAGTTACACTTGCAAAATCGTCTCTGCGGGAGATCGGCAGTGACGTGCGTTTGTACCACAGATGCTTGCCCATGAACGTGGAAATTTTAGCCCGTCCTATTATGTTGTTTCCATTACTATGGAAACAACATAAAAACGGCTATAAGTCCATCAGCAAGTTTGATTTTAATATTTGAATTGATTTGATCAGCGATCCAGTCAGTCAGTCAGTCAGTGAAAAGAATCGAAATAGTACTAATGAACACCCCAGCTGAGCGTTTGCGAGACTTGGTGAGTAGGGTGTGTGCTGTTCAATGCTGTGCGGCGGCTTTGAGCCTTTATACGTGTATTGCGTCTAGGGCCAGTCAGTATTGGCGGCAACTTTACCGTCTGACACGATTCATACTACTCATATTCATAATACTCATATAGCCAAAACACACCGTGGCAATTTAAAAAGAAAGGGTGTTGCTGCTGCAGATGCTTCACTGTTGTTATTGATCTGTCCGGGTCAGGGACTAAGCCGAAAAATTTACCTCATCCTTGAGGTAGCCTGCGGGCCGCTGTCGTGCTGTGCGCCAGAGAGCGTTTTGATTTTTCGGCATCGTCCCAATTACATTGTGACTGTGTCGTTGATCTGTGTTGCACAACAGCTGCCGGTTGGAGCATCAGATCGGAGTAGTCTAGATTGTACGGCTGTGATCTAGCGCTTTTAGCATGGGGTAGGGGGCAGAATCAGTCAAGTCAAGTCAAGTTTATTTTTCCAGCCCTCTAGGGGTACAGGAAAACAAAAATACAACAAAAACAGAAAAAAAAACAAGCAAAGAAAAAAAAAACAACCAGCAACAGGAAAACCACACACACACACACACACACACACACACACACACACACACACACACACACACACACACACACACAAAGCAAAATCAGGGGAAAAAACCCATATAAACACTCGCTCGCACATACGTTCTGACTGCATATAGATATACATTCACATATGTACTCGCTCGGGTCATAGTGCATACTTACATACACGCATACGTACACATCAGTGTCCACACACACACACACACACACACACACACACACACACACACACACACACACACACACACACACACAATCAGTCGTACATTCATACGTGTGCATACGCTCGAATATAAGTAACAAAACGTACGCAGACACACCCTGATGCGCATGTAGACGTATGTATACACAGAACCTTCAAATACTTATGCATATATACGCTGCACCGCCTCGCGGTGTGATTCGTGTTTGATACGAAAGGACTATGGACACGCACTCAGTTACAGTTGCATACTGCACTGCCAGCCTTGAACTTCAGCACGATGAAGCAAGTGTCAGCGTACAGTAGTACATGCTCTCAGCATACGTTACTGGTTTTCCGACAGCCTAGAGTTATTTATTGCTATGCAGGAGGAAAGGGGGGGGGGGGGGGGGGGGCAGTGATGTTGACAGGATTTTTTTTTTCTTCGGCGATTTAGCCGAAACAGCCATAAAAGTTTCGGCTTTTTACAGAAAGTTTCGGCTGTCTCTGCCGAAGCAGTTTCACCAATTCTTCGACTAGATTCCCTACTGTTACGTGCTCCCTCCACCTCCATGAATTAAAGAAGTTCTGTAAAGCTGCGTTTTCTTGGAAACTATGATTAGTCCAGCCAGCACAGGAATCTCGCAGAAACGGATCTAATCGAGCCGATTCACTTGTGAAATCTTCGGCTTGGCCAGCCGACATGGCAGACAGATTATCGGCTTAAAAACAAAAAATCGGCTTTTAGCCGAGATCCGACCCCAAACGACATCTCCGGGGGGGGGGGGGGGGGCATGCAAATTCATTTACAAGCTACAGAACACAAACAAACCCGGGGCATGTAGTAAGAACTATGCTAAATATAGTACAAAATATTTGCCCCGTTTTAAAGTTGTGTGCAGAATTTTTAAAAGGGGCAATCTGGGGCTTTTTGTTGGCTTTGTAAATAAGTTTCAAGCCAGGCTGGCTTGTGGGCTATTTGTATTCATGCGCGACTGGCACAAGAGCTAGCAGACGACAGAGGAGGGAGGGGGTGTGTGGTCGTTGCTAACATTGCAAAACTTGAAACCCGGAATATTGGAATTTGTTGACATTTACTCTACACAGGAGTCTTTTCAGTGCTGTTGGATTTGTGTGATTTTATTTTTATTTTTATTTTTATTTATTTTTTATTATTATTTTTTTTTTGGGGGGGGGGGGGGTGAATTTTAAAGCATTTCTAGGTCGTCATACGCGACGTTAAGCCGGTTTAGATGTGGATGTGGATTTGTGGTCCTTGAGTTTTGCATTCGACATGTGATGCGATGAGAGGCAGAGGCAGAGGCATTGTGCTTTTTGAGACTTTGGAACTTTGCCCACATAGATAACATTAGTCATTCACTGAATACACAACGCGCACACTGAGTGCAGTGCAGAAGACCAGGAAGAAACCGAAAGTGACCTATGCACATGGTAATGGGTTTTACCACAGACGCTAGACTCGACCCCGCCAGTCGCAAGCCGGATGCGTACTCCTTGGTTTTGCCTCCGGTGGACGTAGTAATCTGGTTCTTGAGAAATTGTATCGGTCGGCGGTGATTCAGTGTCATCAGTCCATATCAGTCATTGGCTGTTTGAGGAAGATCTAGCAACAAGAAAATTTATTCAGTTCTCACCCCCCTCTCTCTCTCTCTCTCCAAACATTTGCTATTTAACAGATTAGTCTTCATGCGTAAAATCACCCTCTCGGAAGCACCGGCCTATCTTTCTCATTTATTCAAACAAACACACAAGCCATACGGAACACTGAGGAATGACCTACTTGTACCAAAGCCGCGTATAGATATATTCAAGTCATCCCTGTCGTACTCAGGCGCAACACATTGTACTGCCAAAACATATAAAGTCAGCCCCTACCCTCGGAACTTTCAAGACCCGGCTAGTAGCTTATCTTAAAAATACTTAAAATGTGTGCCTTGCCTCTGCTCCGAGAGCTGTTCATTTCTCCTTTTTATCCTTCCTTTATTTTATTATTATCATTATGCTTTCTATAAATATACATTACATGTATATATCTAATCACTGCAAAATCAACATCTCAGTGGATGACACTATTTCTTCCACTAACTTTCAGATAATCTATACAACTTTTGCCCACACTACCAGTGCTTTGATTGATTGTTCGGGGGTTATTTTCACCTTTTTATTCTTTACCATCATTATGATATTATTTCCGCTTGAATTTGTTGAGAGAGAGAGAGAGAGAGAGAGAGAGAGAGAGAGAGAGAGAGAGTGTGTGTGTGTGTGTGTGTGTGTGTGTGTGTGTGTGTGTGTGTGTGTGTGTGTGTGTGTGGTAATAGTAGTTGTAGTAGTAGAATGTAGCAAGGACAAGATAGAAGAAAGGACGCTGTACCTAATCTTTCATCCCTGAAAAATAAAGTGTCATTGTCATTGTCATTCTCTCTCTCTCTCTCTCTCTCTCTCTCTCTCTCTCTCTCTCGTATAATCTGAATAACCATGTAAGGCGCGCGCGCGCGCGCGCGCGTGTGTGTGTGTGTGTGTGTATGTGAGGGAAAGAGGGAGGGAGAGAGATTTTTTTTCCGACTTTCGTGTAATATTTCTTTCGAGTAATTTTTCTTTATCTTGCCATTGTTTTTTCTTTCTTCTTCTTTTTTCTTGTATTTATTTTTTAGCTTGCCATTGTAGTCTCTCATTTTTTGTAGCAACGGCTGATTGAAAATTAATCATTGTTTGGTTAAATCACTTCCGTTGGAAAATAAAGTTCGTTCGTTCGTTCGTTCGTTCGTTCTCTCTCTCTCTCCCTCTCTCTCTGATTTTTCAAACACACGGTGGCCCGAACTACAGTTACATCCGCGCTGTGACAGGGATGTTTGTTAAGTGGTCATAATTAGTGCGCACTATACAATGATTAATATGCAAGTAGTAACTGCAGCAGAATGCGATCACTCTTCCCATACTATTACAGGCACAGTTCTCTCCCTTGCACCGTCCACTTACCTATTCGCTCCCTATATACAAAATGATTATACAATTTTACTGTCTTTTGCCACCACAGATCAATAACGAGAGTCATTTCAAGATGGCAGGCAGCTTCAGCACGGCCCAGAAACTGTCTCTGGCCGGGATGTTCATCGGCTCCATGTTATGCTTCGTCGGGCTGGGCGCCCCCTACTGGCTGGTGTCGGACATTCAGATTGAAGGGCTGGGTGTTCCGGACAAGCTAGTGGGCGGTAGTGTCGGCGTCTTCATGGCCTGTCTGCAAGCGCTCGGCGAGAAGGAATGTCGCATGATTGACATGAACGATGACATTCGTGAGTACTTGAGTAATGATTTTTCGGCAGCTTCCAGCTTGCAGGTTGGAATAATACCAATATTAATAACAATAATAAATGATAATAATATTGATGATGATAATGATGATAACAACATTAACCACACCAACACCGCCACCATCATTAGCAACAAAAACAATAATGATAATACATGTAATAATAATCACACCAACACCATCACTACCAACACCATCACTACCAACAACAATAATAATAACAACCGTATAAACACCACCACCACCACATCAACAACAACAAAAATGATAATAATAAAATTAACCACACCACCACCATCACAGCCACCAAGTTGGCATTTAATCCCCGTTGCTTTTTTCAAAGCGTCGCGAGCTCCAACTGATCTTTCAAGTTTGTCAGGTACTCTAACTCTGCTATTTTTTTTATCTGCAGAGTGGCTGTACGTGACGAGAATTTGCGGCAGCGCATGCGTGTTGGTGGGCGGGATCTGTGGACTGGTTGCCCTGTGTCTGGCGTGTTGTGGGCGGGGCTCTCGTTTCGTGCCCCTCGGGGTCGTCTGCTTTCTGGCAGGTGAGTGGTCCGGCTTCCGCAAAAAAGTATTTTAATGAAACTGTTAGAAGAAAGGCTTCCGCATCAGTGGTATTTCCATTGCACCGAGGAATTGTATCCTTCGACTGTGTAACTGGATCTGTTTGTGGACCAGGTCCATCACAGTCAAGGATACATCAAATGAGAGGCTCCCCAGTCTGACTGGGCTGAATTAATTTACGTCTGCGTGGATTTGAATTTAGTGCAGTGGGAGTGTTGCACTTTGAATACATGTATACTCGTATTTTCTGCAGTGAGAGCCGTCAAGGAACCACTGACTGAGTTGCCTGCATTATGCACAGTCGCAGGAATCGCGGTTTTAAAACTGAAACACAAGGTTTACGGTTGTTGTTGTTGTTGTTGCAATACTTTAAGTGAGGTCTTTGTTTTGCAGCCGCTGCCGGTGCAGTAGCTCCAGCCGTCTTCGCCCACAACATGGACGTGTTCACAACCACCGTGATGAACGTGCACGTGGCCTCGTACGGCTGGGCCTTCTACCTGTACTGTAGCGGGGTCGGCCTGCTGGGTCTCACCTCCATCATGGCCTGCTTCTCGGCCCCGGAGAACCCCATCGGCGGCATGGTGCTTGGTCATCCCGGGCCGGCGGCGGTCATCGTGACCCAGACCGGCGCGCACCCGTACCTCCCTCTGCAGGAGCCCGGAGCCCTGACTCAAGTGCCTGGTGTTGCTGTGGTCAACACCCAGAACGGCTATTAAGCGGTCGTCGTATTTGTCTTGCAGGCAGTGCGTGTCGTTTGTGAATTTCTTTTTTTTTTTTCGCCTGCTCTTTGGAAGTTTGAAGAGCCATTCAGAACGTTTAAAGTGAATCTCACACTGACTATGCAGTTTGTGGCATGGGTGTTTGATGTTTTTCGTGGATTTTTTTTTAATGTCTAACTTTTGTCGTCACGAATGACGAATTAAGTACCAGAGTTACTGTGGCACAAAACGCTTGGGGGAGATGAGCAGACGAACGCACGCACGCACGCAAACACACACACACACACACACACACACACGCACACGCACGCGCGTACACACACACACCTGCATCTGCGCATACACGCACTCGGGCTCACGCACACACACACACACACACACACACACACACACACACACACACACACACACACACACACACACACGCACTTGTTTTGTTGCCAAAAGGGCTCTATAGACTTTGTCACCCCAATAAAAAGAACAAATTTCGGTTGGATTTACTGTTGCAACTCAAGTCCATGGGATCAACATCAAACATAAGCTGTTTTCTTCCTCTGTACAGTCACAGTTGATCGCCTGTAAGCTGTACGTGCGCGCACGCAGGTCAGCGTGATCGTCGCCAAGTGAAAACTAGTGTGTTTGATAATTAGGAAGGTGCATGGAGGTGTTGTTGATACATCGTTCGTTGGTGTTTTGGGTTTTTTCCCTTGCCTGTGTTGTAATACTCGGATGTTTCTGATAGGACCATCAGTTTGGGGTTTGTTTTTTTTTCTCTTAGCTGGGCGTCATTGGTTGGAGATGAGCTTTTACGTCGTCGGGTTTTGTTTTTTTTTTGGTTTGTTTTTGTTTTTTGTTATTTTTCTATTGCACATTTTTACTGTTACCATTGTTAGACCGATCTGTGTTCTCAAGAGATCGAAAATACGAAAAGCCGGTCAAAAAATACAAAAAGCCGGTCAGCCGCCCGCCCCCATTAATTTTTTTTTTTTTCTGTGATCGGTTTTGTCCGGGTTTGCTTTCTGTGTGGACAGGGATGATTCAGCATTTTTTTTACGGGCGATGTTCAGTTTACATGTTTGCTGTGGTGGTTATCTGAAGCGTTTAGTTCTGGATCACTGCTCATTGATGTTATAACTAAACTTTGTTGTTTTTCATTAAAAGTTTTCCTTCTTTCTTTGATAGTTGTTCGTATGTTTGGTTATGTCGTTTTGCTATCGTTGTTAAGCCCACGCAGAACCAAAAGTTTCTCAGTCATATTTTTTATCTGCCTGCGGAATATTCCCAGTGGGAAAACCTACACAAATTGGGATTATGTTGTAAGAGTACTACCGAAGTACCAGCTTACACAGCTAGTACAGTCAGCGACGTGTGTGTATATCGTAAACTAAGCCAGGAACAGCTTGTGCCGGCAAAATAATTTTCTACACAGGACACTGCTGTCTTCATAGAATGCACGAAAAGCGATGGTGTTCATACACCCTTGTAATATAAGAGAGTTGCAGTAGAGTGCTCTCCATACGGTGGAATTTCTTTTGGAAAAAAATATTTCTATGCTTAGATTTGTTACGTCTGTGCTGGGTGTTTCATCTTGTTCGCCGTCAGTGTACAATGTATTAATAAAAGCCTTTGGTTTCAATATTTCTCTCTGTGTGTGTGTGTGTGTGTGTGTGTGTGTGTGTGTGTGTGTGAGCTCTTCCACTCTGGAGGGGTAAAAGAGCAAATCCGCCAATGAACCCGTTCGCAAAGAAAATGTGTTAATTCTTACAGATTGGTCTATTGCGTCAGAAGATTAAGAAAGTTCATTTTCTCGCCATCGGCGACCCGTCCATGCTGCACGCATCACACGGTATTATCATTAACCAAAACAACACTGCCATCCTGACGGAGGGAAACGTGTTGCACGCAGTTCACTTCCCCCCCAGGCCGGACTGACGGCTTACCTACTATTATCGCAGGCGGCGTGAAGTCCATATAGACTCTATGTGTATGGTGCTACAGTCTTTACAAAAGTTAAGGACCAGTCAACATAATGGGTGACAGTTTTAATAAATCAGAAAAAATAAACGAATAAGATTTTCCCAGTAAAATTCGGTAGCAAGGTTAAGGGGTAATTAGTGAACATGGCGACCACTGTGTGGATGGCACGTGCCTCTGCTGTTTGTAGATTCTTAGAAAATGACAATGTTAAAGTTTTCTCTGGACACACACACACACACACACACACGCACGCACGCACGCACGCACGCACGCACGCACACAGACGACGGAGTGTTATACATAGACTCCCATTGTTACACAAGGGAGCCAAAAACCGTTCTCGAAAAGTTCAATCAAAGCTGGCGTCTCACCGATAAGTTGTATGCTTTTGACTGACCGTGGCAAGCCGGACGCAAATACCGCTCAAGACGACAGCAGACTTTACCTAACAAACACTGCGTACTGAAATCAAAAGCAGTTTCAACGCTATGAACCCCAAAACCTGTGACATAAAGCAGAATCGAATCGAGTAGCTGCAGTCGTCTGCTATCGGTGCAGAGAATGGCAGCGAATTCGTTGTCTCGATTTCCGACTGAACAGAAGCTTCTTGAATCGTTTGAGTCAAGCATGCAGTTATGAACTGTAGCTGTTGGTGGAAGGACACTTTAATCGGTGCACATGTACTAAAAATGTTAGAATAAACACTCACAAAGCTTCATATTTCGTGAAGAATCGCGACAGGAAGACTCCCACTCGAACCGTGGTCGTGTAAAACGTGAACAGACTGAGCTGTGCTTGATCAGTTTCGCATTCACCTCGCAAATTACATTTTATTGAAAGCGTTAACATGTTTGTTTGTGTCTTCAGTCGAAGTTTAGAACTTGTGTTTTTGTTTGGATTTGAGTTCATGAGTGACTTGACACCGTCTTGCTAGCATAAAAAGGCGCACTTTATTCTGTCGGCGTTGTGATCTGCCGACATACAAACTCGTTCGTCTGCTATGTGCAGCCGCTTTCGACTGTTAGTTTTTAGTAGGATAAACGTCAAAATATACCATAAATTGGCCCAAAGAAAAGGATGATAAAGCATTTACACCCCATTAAGCTGTTGTATGCCGACTCGTATTTAGCTAAAGCTCAGGGCTGATTTGCGTCTTGGATCAAAATACTCGTCGGTATACAACAGCTTCATGGGAAATAACTGCTAATTACACGCTTCTCAGTCTGGTATGGGAAAGATAGTACAATGCCACGATATCTTCCAGATCAATACTACCCGAAAATCTTAAAAGCAGGACTGACACAAAGATGAATTCTCTTGCATTTTTCTTCCATCTGCCTCCCCCCCCCCCAAAAAAAAAAGCAACAACAACAACAAACAAACAAACAAAAACAAAAAAAACAACAAAAAAAACAAACAAACAACAACAACAACAAAACACCCAAAATAAAAAAACAAAACAAACAACAACAAAAAAACCCCACTTAAACATAAGGTCGCTAACATTTTAATATCGTGTTTCTGTGAAATTGCTGGACAAGAAAGACGTTGGCATTGCCCAAGAAGATGTGTTTAGAGAAGCTATCACAAACAGTTCCTATGTGGTGGAAAAGGACGTTAAACCCCCAAACACCCACCCACCCACAAACAGTTCAGCTTGAAACTCCGGCCGGTATCTAGCTGAAGTCGGTTTCAGAGCTGCGACTCATTTAAAAATAATCCTTTGAATTTCATGCACCCGGAAGTACGCAAGCACAGACACACACAATTTTCCTCTGCCGATTAAATGTCAGATATAACGGACAATACGCTTTCAACTCGGCTTAAGCTCTCCTCCTGTCTGATGTTAATCACGGGTCTTCCTCACAGGAAACTTCTGTGGGAGTCATGTTGCACGCACGCACGCACACACACACACACACACACACACACACACACACACACACACACACACACACACAGACGCACGCAAACACTTCACACCGTCACTTACCCAATTTTTCAGGAATACTGAAAACAATAAAGACTTCCGAAATTCAGTTTTTAACGACATACGCAACTTTCTGTGCGAATTTACCCTATGAAGACTTCAGCAATTTTCCTGCGATCGACTTACGCAATTTTTCCATTGTAAATTCTTTCATTTAAACTTACACACTTTTTCAGAGAAAACACCCGCAGTTTCGTAGTGTAAAAATGTTGTGTAGCAGTTCCGCAAATTTTCTAACGCTGTTTTGACCCATTTCCGAGCTTCAGGCGTAGAAACGGACTTCACCAATCGATCCGCGACCCCAAAATTTAGGCCATATATATAATATAAATATAAATCTCAAAATCGTCCAAAATCGACTTCCGCAATTTGTCAGTGTGAACGACGGTATCCTAGCCGCAAAGACGGCATTGGTGCTTCTGTGAAGCCAACGAGGTGACGCGGTTTTGATATCGGAGACGAGTGCGTGCGCGCTGTGCCGTCAGCGTGACCAGTCAAACTCCTTTTTGATTTTCGTTCCCCTTTCTGTCTGGACCACTGTCGGGAAAAGTACACGTGTTCACTATTAGTCCTGTGAGTATTTCTTCATGTTTCTTAGTGATATATTATGCCAGAAATTTGGTCGCTAAGTTAGCTTATTCTTTCATGCTGTACAGATGTGTTGGAAAAGCAAGCCTCGTTACGAAAGAATTCGACAGTGAAGGCTGCGCTTTGTTCTTGGGCCGGCGATAATTCAGCACGAGCAAGGCTGTGCAGTGCGTGCGACTGATATGCACGGGGTTTGTGCGACATTTTACAGCTTGTTTAAGTGGCGTCTCCCGCATGTTTTCCACGGCAGTGCACGTACAGCCGGAGGTGCATGTCACCACTCAGTGATGAAAACAGTTTCAAGGCCAGGGTTGCTGGCGTTGGTTCAGTGTAAGGGTGGGTGGGTGTTTGGGGGTTTAACGTCCTTTTCCACCACATACGGGTGATATCAAAGACGGGGCAACGATGATAAAGCCAGCAGAAATATTTGGCCCCAGCCGGGATACGAACTGACGACCCGAGCCTTAGAAGTCCAACGCTCTACCATTCGGCCACCCCGGCTCCCCTTCAGTGCAAGGAGAAAGATAACTTTATTCATTACTGCTGGGAACTACACGTTGATCGCCGTTTACTTCGTATGAACGCACTGATCTGAATCTGCTTTCAGTTAAAATCAGTCGGTGTACTTTGGAGGAAATGAAATTACAGCTGCAACAACAAGAAAAACTCGACACTGACAGACACCGAGAACAGTTTACAACTGAAAATGTTCTCATTTGTTTGGAAAAAGGATCTCAGTATACCCCTTCTTTCCTTGGTGTCGCGGAAGTGAATCAGTGTTGCGGTCGGAGTGGGGTCACAGTGAGGGTCATGTTTCCGGGTATTATAGTAAGAACTACGCTAAACTTTTGCCCCCTTCAGTTTTAAATTTGTGTGCAGACTAAAAAGTGGCAATCTGGGGCTTTTTGTTGGCTTTGTAATAAGTTTCATGCCAGGTCATAGTAAAATTAGGGAAACATGAGCCCGGCTTGTGGATTGTATTTCATGCGCGACTCGCACAAGAGCTAGCAGACGACAGAGAAATGAGGGGGTATGATTGTGGTCGCTGCTTACCTTCTCTCTCTTCCCCCCCCCCTCCCCCATCCCCCACGGAATATTGAAATTTCTCGAAATTTTCACCACGCAGTCCTGGATTTTTGTTTGTTTGTTTGTTTCTTGGGTGAATTTTAAAGCATTTCTAGGATGTCACACGCGACTTTATCAGTGTGTACTGAATGGGTATATGCCGGTAGCGTTTTCTTGCATTAGCTTAGCCTATACCCGCTAGAGTGGACCTGTGGATGGGTAGTCCTTGAGTTTTGCATTTGACGGATGTGATGCGATGAGAGGCAGAGGCCGCATTGTGCATTTTGAGACTTCGGAACTTTGCCCACACCGATTAGTCCTTCACTGAATACACACCGCGCGTAGTGCAGAGCAGAAGACCAGGAAGAAACCGAAGCTGACCTATGCACATGGTAATGGGTTTAGCCACAGACTCTAGACTCGACCGGGCCAGTCGCAAGCGGGATGTGTAGTTCTTGGTTTTGCCTCCGGCGGACGTAGTAATCTGGTTCAGTCTCAGTTGAGAAATTGTGTCGGTCGGGGGTGATTCGTGGAAGAATGACTATCAGTGTCATCACTGAGTCCACTGGCTGTTTGAGGAAGATCTGAAAAGTGGACTACTCGACCAGTGTCTTTTACCGTGGACAAATAAAGTTTCATTTCATTTCATTTCATTTCATTTCCTCTCTCTCTCTCTCTCTCTCTCTCTCTCTCTCTCTCTCTCTTATTTTTCAAACACTTGAGGTGGCCCGAACTAGGGTTACATTATTGTTATTATTGTTATTAATATTGTTATAATTCCAACCTGCATGCAAGCTGGAAGCTGCCGAAAAATCTTTACTCGAGTACTCACAAATGTCATCGTTCATGTCAATCATGAGACATTCCTTCTCGCCGAGCGCTTGCAGACTCTGAGGGATGTATGTTAAACGGATGTATGTGCACACTATACAATGATTAATTAATTAGCAAGTAGTGATTGCAGCAGAATGCGATCACTCTTCCCATACTAATAGCAAAGACCCTACATTACTGTAATTAGAGTAATGTAGGGTCTTTGCTATTAGTATTACAGGCACAGTTTTCTCCCTTGTGCCGTCCACTTACTCCATATTCACTCCCTTTACGCAAAATGATTGTGCAATTTACTGTCTTTTTGTCACTACAGATCAATAACGAGAGTCATTTCAAGATGGAATGGAGCTTCAGCACGGCCCAGAATCTGTCCCTGGCCGGGATGATCATCGGCTCCATGTTGTGCATCGTCGGGCTGGGCGCCCCCTACTGGCTGGTGATTAAAGGGCTCGTGGGCGGTAGTGTCGGCCTCTTCATGGCCTGTCGGCTGCAAGAGTTTAGCGAGAAGGACTGTCGCATGATTGACATGAATAGTGACATTCGTGAGTACTTGAGTCAGTAAAGATTTTTCGGCAGCTTCCAGCTTGCAGGTTGGAATAACAACAACAACAATAATAATAATAATAATAATATTGATGATGATAATGATAATAATAATAATAACAACATTAACCACACCACCACCATCTCCAACAACAAAAACAATAATGATAATAATAATAATCACACCAACACCATCACCACCATCAACAACAACAACAGTAATAATAATAATAATAACATTAACCACACCAACACCATCACCACCACCAACAACAATAATAATAACAACCATATCAACACCACCACCATCACCAACAACAAAAATAATAATGATAAAATTAACCACACCACCACCATCACCACCACCAACAATGATAATAACAATAATAATAGCAGAAATTTTTTGCAGGCATTTAATCCCCGTTGCTTTTTTCAAAGCGTCGCGAGCTCCAACTGATCTTTCAAGTTTGTCAGGTACTCTAACTCTGTTATTTTCATCTGCAGAGTGGCTGTACGTGACGAGATTTTTCGGCAGCGTATGCGTGTTGGTGTGCGGGATCTGTGGACTGGTTGCCCTGCGTCTGGCGTGTCGTGGGCGGGGCTCTCGCTTCGTGTCCCTCGGGGTCATCTGCTTTCTGGCAGGTGAGTGGTCTTCCGCAAAAAGTATTTTAATGAAACTGTTAGAAGCAAGGCTTCTGCATCAGTGTTATTTCCATTGCACCGAGGAATTGTATCCTTCGACTGTGTAACTGGATCTGTTTGTGGACCAGGTCCATCACAGTCAAGGATACATCAAATGAGAGGCTCCCCAGTCTGACTGGGCTCAATTAATTTACGTCTGCGAGGATTTGAATTTAGCGCTGTGGGAGTGTTTCACTTTGATGATGCTCGTATTTTCTGCAGTGAGAGCTGTCAAGGAACCATTGACCGAGTTGCCTGCATTATGCACAGTCGCAGGAATCAAGGTTTTAAAACTGAAACTCAAGGCTTACGGTTGTTGTTGTTGTTCTTGAACTTTAAGTGAGATGTTTATTTTTGCAGCCGCTGTCGGTGCAGTAGCTCTACATGTCTTCGTCCACAACAAGGACGTGTTCACAACCACCGTGATGAACGTGTACGTGGCCTCGTACGGCTGGGCCTTCTTCCTGTACTGTGGCGGAGTCGGCCTGCTGGGTCTCGCCTCCATCATGGCCTGCTTCTCGGCTCCGGAGTACCCCATCGGCGGCATGGTGCTGGGTTATCCCTGGCCGGCGGCGGTCATCGTGACCCAGACCGGCGCGCACCTGTACACTCCCTCTGCAGGAGCCCGGAGCACTGGCTTAAAGGGTACGGCAAGTCAAGAGCACTATTGGGTTTAAATGACAGATATTGAGGTCCTAAGCTGTTAGACAGCAAAAGTTTTCGTGAACAAAGTACCATTTACTCAAAAATGCGCCGAAAACACCCTCTGCTTTCGGTTCCTGGGCTGCGCCATGTTGCCGCACTCTTTCGCGAATGAGACGGGAAAGGTGCTAACGGTGACGTCACTCCACCACCACTGTCGGCAGTGCCAGCTTTGAGCGGGTTGTTCCAGAGTATTATTTTGTGTTCGAGATGCCACAGTGCAAAGCGTTTGGTTGTTTCAGCAAACAGGGCATGTGTAAGAATGCAGATGGAAGCCACAAAAGCTTTTATAAATTTCCGAATCTAAACAAATCAAAGGAAAAACGGAGGTTATGCGCGAAATGGTTGGAGACCTTGAAGAACGATCGCTTGCCCCGCCGAGTGCAGGAATACGCCTGGAACAATCGAGACTGACCTCGTTTGTGGAGATCGTGTTTTACCCCGGATTGTTTTATTGGCGCTTTTGCGAACGATGTTGCTGCTTCTCTTGTCAAACACGTATCAATCGGCTCTTCCCCATCGTCCCCATTGTTTTCTGCCCGACCCCTTACTGAGCTCTTCCTCAGAATATTCTGGCTCGAAATTATAAAGAACTATCCCCAAATCCATTCTAGCTTTCAGGAAATAAGCAAAGTGTGTATACGAGCCAGAAATAGCACGCCTAAAACGTGTAGCAGGCACACCTGCACGCACAAAGAGTGTGCCAGCTTAGTGTCGTCTGCTGCTGAGTGGTGCAGTGACGTCACTGCTAGGATCAACATGGCAGCCTCCATGGCATCGCATTTCGGCTTCCGTTTGGTGTGATAAATGCTGAATGGTGTATTCATACTCAAATCTTTTGGGCTGCAGCCGTCTAGGACATCACTATCTATCCCCTAAACCCAACATTGCACTTGACTTGCCTTACCCTTTAAGTGCCTGTTGTTGCTGTGGTCAACACCCAGAACGGCTATTAAGTGGTCGTCTTATTTGTCTTGCAGGCAGTGCGTGTCGTTTGTGGATTTTTTTTTTCGCCTGCTCTTTGGAAGTTTGAAGAGCCATTCAGAACGTTTAACGTTTTCTGATACAGTGAATCTCACACTGACTATGCAGTTCATGGCATGCGTGTTTGATGTTTTTCGTGGATTTTTTTTTTTTTTTTTTGGTACAGTATGTCTAAATTTTGTCGTCACGAATGACGAATTAAGTACCAGTTTTACTTTGGCACAAAACGCTTGGGGGAGATGAGCAGACGCACGCATGCACGCAAACACACACACACACACACACACACACACACACACACACACACACACACAGACGTGCACTCACACACTGACGTGCACATACACACTGACGTGCACACACACACGCACACAAACACACACACACCTGCATCTGCGCATACACGCCGCACTCAGGCTCACACACACACTTGTTTTGTTGCCAAAAGGGCTCTAGACTTTGTCAGCCCTATAATTAGTGAGACTTAGTAGGGCTTCGTACGGAGAACTTCGCTGAGCAGCGTAACCCACTTGCATGTAAATTAGGCACGTTACGCGTACCATTAGCTAATCGCAGCGCGTTAGCAGCTCGCGGCCTCTGTCGTGTGAGCCTAATTTACATGTAAATGGGTTACGCTGCTCAACGAAGTCCTCCGTACGAAATCCTACTAAGTCTCACTAATAACAACGAATTTCGGTTGCAACTCAAGTCCATGGGATCAACATCAAGCATGAAGCTGTTTTCTTCCTCTGTACAGTCACAGCTGATCGCCTGTAAGCTCTACGTGCGCGCACGCAGGTCAGCGTGACCGTCGGCAAGTAAAACTAGTGTGTTTGATAATTAGTAAGGTGCATGGAGGTTTTGTTGATATTTCGTTCGTTGGTGTTTTGGGTTTTTTTTTCCCCTTGCCTATGTTGTAATACTCGGATGTTTCTGATAGGACCATCAGGTTTTTTGTTTGTTTGTTTGTTTGTTTGTTTGTTTGTTTGTTTGTTTGTTTTTACTCTCTTTACTGGGCGTCATTGTTTGGAGATGAGCTTTTACGTCGTCGGATTTTTTTTGTTTGTTTGTTATTTTTCTATTTCACGTTTTTACTGTTACCATTGTCAGACCCATCTGTGTTCCCAAGAGATCAAAAATACAAAAAGCCGGTCAGCCGCCCGCCCGCATTAATGTTTTGTTTTGTTTTGTTTGTTTGTTTATTTTGTGTCTGTGATCGGTTTTGTCCGGTTTTGGTTTCTGTGTGGATCGGGATGATTCAGAATTTTTTTTACGGGCGATGTCCTGTTTACATGTTCGCTGTGGTGGTTATCTGAAGCGTTTAGTTCTGGATCACTGCTCATTGATGTTATAACTAAACTTTGTTGTTTTTTATTAAAAGTTTTCCTTTTTGTTTGATAGTTGTTCGTATGTTTGGTTATGTCGTTTTGCTATCGTTGTTAAGCCCACGCAGAACCAAAAGTTTCTCAGTCATATTTTTTATCTGCCTGCGGAATATTCTCAGTGGGAAAACCTCCACAAATTGGGATTATGTTGTAAGAGTACTACCGAAGTACCAGCTTACACAGCTAGTACAGTCAGCGACGTGTGTATATATCGTAAACTAAGCCAGGAACAGCTTGTGCCGGCAAAATAATTTTCTACACAGGACACTGCTGTCTTCATAGAATGCACGAAAAGCGATGGTGTTCATACACCCTTGTAATAGAAGAGAGTTGCAGCAGAGTGCTCTCCATACGGTGGAATTTCTTTTGGAAAAAAAATATTAGATTTGTTACGTCTGTGCTGGGTGTTTCATCTTGTTCGCCGTCAGTGTACAATGTATTAATAAAAGCCTTTGGTTTCAATATTTCTCTGTGTGTGTGTGTGTGTGTGTGTGTGTGTGTGTGTGTGTGTGTGTGTGTGAACTCTTCCACTCTTGAGGGGTAAAAGACCAAATCAGCTAATGAACCCGTTCGCAAAGAGTATGTGTTAATTCTTACAGATTGGTGACATTGGTCTATTGCGTCAGAAGATTAAGGAAGTTCAATTTCTCGCCATCGGCGACCCGTCCATGCTGCACGCATCACACGGTATTATCATTAACCAAAACAACACTGCCATCCTGACAAAGGGAAACATGTTGCACGCAGTTCACACCGGTGACGCGGCTATCCCAATTCTAACCGGCTTGCGGTGTTGAGCGCTGGCGTTGCTTGGCCGCACGCGACTTCTCTCAGAAAATCATCTGCGCTGTACACGTGAAAGCTTGTCTCGACCTGAGGTTGGCCTGTCTTGTCGCAGAAGGTCTCTGTTCAACTCGTAAGTGGTTTTTGTGGTGCTACTTGCGCGTACACTCACGTTGGAAACAATTTAGTCTCGTTTTCTGTAGAAAATTCACTTTCATTCGCGATAATATAAAATTACAGAAAGGAAAGTCAAGTTTATGAAAACGTCCTAGTTTTATAATATGTCTTGCAGCCATACCTAGAAAATTATTGCCATTTGTGGCTTACATCGCGCGCAGTTCGAGAAAGAAAATTGGTAGTGAACATTTTGTGGTTATGAACCGGCACTCGCCCCGGCTAAGAACCAGCCTCTATTTGGTTTGTGCGTGGCTAAGAACCGACCAGCTTCTCCTTTCTTTTCTCCTATGCGAATATTATGATTTAGGGGGTTTTAGGTGTCCCATTTCAGATGAAACTGTCAGGGAACATAGTGGATAATAACCCACCAGTGTTATTTTCAAAAAAATATTTCCCTACCCTTCCAATTTCAACCCACTCCCACCTTCCTCCTTTTTTCCACAACCATATCTCCTCGCTTCACAATTAAGATAAAAGAAACAAAGACAACCATATTTACCGAACTACTTATTTTCTTTCCACAGAAATGACCACACCACAGACATCATCCTCATCTATCAATATCAATTATCCATCTTCACTCTTCTCATCATCATCACCTGAAAATATTTCAACCTACACAACACCGGAATACACACCAGCTTACACCGCAACACACACCACAGCTCACACTACAGACACAAACACAGAACACTCAACAAACACCATAACACACACCATGACACACACCACAGATACAAACACAGAACACGCAACACAAACCACGACACAATACACAAACACTTCAGAGGAATTGGAAATCATTAACAGAGAATTCGACAAACCCAGGACACATACACAAGAGACACTGACACAGCACTGCAACACTTCTACATTGCACACCAACTAAACCAGCTCATCACTGACATCCACTCACACAACACCACCACCAACAACTTACTTCCAGCGACACTCACATAATTATGCACCACATCTCACACTACCAGGCGCAACACACTTCTTTATGCAAAACTTACTTACAGACCAACCTTAGAATCAAAAGTGCACTCATTCACCGCATAATGGACCTTCAATCATACCACACAATCAAGGCTACTCCATACTGAACACAACAACACTGCTTACAGACAACATAATGAACATAATTGACAGATTGAAACACATGATCACACCGCGTACAGGAACAGACACAACATATGACAATACTTGACGCATGCACTAATAACACACCTCTACCACCACGCTTACGCATGCCCACACCTACACATACACCTGCATCCACACCTAAACCTGTGCACACACAAACCACATCTACATCTGCACCACCCCCATCCACACTTACACTACCCTCACACTCATCCACATCTGCCCCACTCTCAACCAAACCACCACCCTCATCCACACACACACCTGAACCACCCTCATCTGGACCCCTACCTGAAGCACCCTCATCAAGCAAACCTACACGTACATCAACATCTTCCACATCCGCATCTAAACCACCCTCATCTACATATACGCACACACCATTCACATCCACATCCACATCTGCACCCACATCATCCTCATCACACCCCAAATTCACTGCACTAAAACCACGACACCCATACACAACATCCACATACGCCACACCAAACAGAACACACAGACCACTCTTACCTTCACCACACTGCAGAAAAAAACGTTACTTCCAAACCCAGCCACACACCCACACAGATGCCCACGCACACCACTTCTACAGACACCTAACAAACCAGCACACACTCACACTGATAAACACTAACCAACACACACGCGCACTGATACACACCACAAATCATACATTTGAAGCCATAACTCCAAATCATCTTTCATACTCATTTTCATTCTCATCTCCATCTTCACACGAAATAAAATATATAAAAAAATTCATCGCACCACTGTAAGTGTTCCTCCTCTCACTTTTGGATGGTTTGTTGGTTATAATACTTTTATTATTCCTTTCCATTAATAAAAAAAAAAAATCTCTGGATGGGGTTACTGGGTAAAGTCGATGTCTTCTTTCCATAAACAAAACAAATTTTTATCCAAACCTAATAATTATATGAGTACATGTTTTCCAGTTTCCCTGGCATTCACATAAGAAACAGTCACCTAACTACATGGGATCATAGATTAAGACTTCCAGGTCTATTCACTGGCGCTAGTGATGTATAGCTCAGATAGTGCGGAATGACCTTGAAATTGTCTAACTAAATGCTGCGTTGGTATTTCCTGTTATCACCGTGTCAGTATGCAAACGTGTAACTGTTAAAAATACCGCAGACACCCTCGTTGTTCGCAACTTTTCTTCAGCCAGAAATGTGGAGTATTGGCCGGTTCATATCCAAGGAGGCAGCTGGTTCATAGCCAGCATCAAACCAGACGGTTGGCCGGTTCTTAGCCGAGGATTTCGCACTGCTCTGATATTTTTTTAAATTGCGAAAACACTAAAGCATTCTACGTCACGAAATTTGGGATGCAAGTCACAAAGATATCACGGATACGTGTCTGTTTTGAAACTGCTGGAATTAACGTGGTATTTTTTGTCAGCTTCGTGTTAAACTGCAAAATAGCTCTCGAGTCTCATTGCAGTCGAACAAATATGACTCGTGTCCTTACATGAATAACATTTTCGATGTAAAATCACTTTGGGTGGGAAGATGAAAGTCTTACTGATATTTGCATATAACAATATGATCAAATTCATTTCAGTTTTTAGCCTTCCTGGCAGCATTCTTGTACGTCACCGCATGCGTCTCGCGCTTTTCCGGCCTAAAACAGTCACTGCGGCCGACAGCCGGTCGGATTCGCGGCATAGCCGCGTCACCGGTGTGCAGTTCACTTCCCCCAAGCCGGACTGACGGCTTACCTGCCATTATCACAGGCTGGGCGTAGTCCAAATAGACTCGGTGTGTACGGTCCTATTCGGCTTCAAACTGAGTTTCGAAAACTTCTTGGGACTGTCGGCGTGAAAAAAGGGGGTCGTTCTTGAACCAGAAGACGACTTGGACTTACGCGTTACTACACCAAAGACTGGCCTCTGTTCACCAGACTACCTCGTTTCACGCCGTGGGCAACACTTCCGAGCCATGCGGTCGGTACAGCCGGCAGTGTAGAAAAGATGTGTGTGTGTGTGTGTGTGTGTGTGTGTGTGTTTTACAGCGTCTTCCATTTTGCTTTGCCTTTTCTGAGAGGCACCTCGTTTCCCTTCACTGCACTGCTACTTCAAGTGGGTCAAGGTCACGTCATGAGAACCCAGCCGCGATACACTGACAATGCCCAGCTGATACACAATCGCCGCAATCAGTCGTCTTGCTGCGAGGTGACGCGAATGCGTGACGCGATATTGGACAACGTAAACCTGAGGTGCGTTCAGTTGAGGTAGATATCTAGGTCGACGTAGCGATCGCAAAAGGGAGAAAGCTAGCATAAGACATAAGACATTTGTTAAATTTCCAAAAGAGGAACATTGTTTTGTGGTCTCTCATAAAAACATAAAACATGCCAAACACTCACTCATACGGCCATGCACACTCATTCCACCTATTTACATGTTCGTACACTCGTACATAAAAATCTATCACAATGTTGCAGTACTATGAATAAATTACAACACTACACCCACATCATTTCACATCAGCAGCACAACAGCAGAGGTGCACATAACTCTATCACAGTCAACGCCAGCTGACACCCAGCAAGAAACAACACGTCTAATTAGAATTTCAGAAATATCACATCAGCATAAACAAGCCTACCACACAACCCTACATCTGCTTATTCATTAGCCTAATAGACATTGGTACAAAGCTATTCATTGTTTTGAGTTTCTTGGCAGTAAAGGCTCTAAGCCGTCGGCCTGATGGTAATTTCTGATAATACTGAGATAAAATGTGGCCAGAATCATTCATAATACTAAAACCTTTTCTCACCATTCTTTTCTCATACAACACACTCAGACTTGCTTGCCTTTCACCCACAACCTTGCTGCCTCTATTGACAATGCAGTTCAGCTTACTTTTGTTTTTTACAGTCAGAGTGCCAAACCAGCACAGAAAAGAGAAAGTCAGAACAGATTCAATAAAACTGCGATAAAAGATCTGCAGAGTTTCAGAGCTAACTTGAAAAGAGCGTAGTCTGTACATACAAAACAGTCGTTGGTTACATTTCTTAACAATAGCTGTAGTGTTTGACTCAAAATTCAATTTATCATCAATGATGGTTCCCAGGTATTTATATTCACTCACACGCTCCACAGTCTCGCTTCCAATCACCAAGTCATTCACACTCACATCCTCCCTTCCAGAGCAAATCACCATTTCTTTTGTTTTCTTCACATTCAGTTCCAGATAATTATTCCTGCACCAGATACATAGTTCAGGCACCTGCTGTTCAAAGTGAGTGTCTGACTGTGAAAAGTCTGTCAGTGCTGAATCATCTGAATATTTGTATAGTTTACTAAGAGGGCTACTGCTCCGGAAATCATCCGTATAGATTGTGAAAAGAACCGGCGAGAGGACCGTTCCCTGAGGGGCCCCGGTGTGTGTAGTTTTGGAACTAGAAGTAGAATTTTGGAATTTCACAAGCTGTGTTCTGTTAACCAGAAAATCGATAAGCTAGAGAAGAAGATTTGGTCTAACCTGCATGTCAACCAGTTTTTTTGCCATCAGGAATGGCTGTATTGTATTAAAGGCCGATGAAAAATCAATGTATAATATTCTCACATGAGATCTGGGTTGCTCTAGGTGAGTGTATGTGTCATGTAAAAGTGTCATGGTGGCATCTTCAACCCCTCTATTTCTCTTGTATGCAAACTGAAGAGAAATAGTAGTCAACTGAACGGCGCTAGCGGTGCGAGCATTTTCAAAATGGCGGAAAGCGTGAGCGTTGGCGTTGTGAAGGAACTTCTTAAACAAGAACTTTGCTATAATGCTGTTGATGGGGCGATCGTAAGCATGATGCAAGCCAAAGACAAGTTGTTTTGCATATTGAGTGAAGAGAAGCAGGCCAAAGACAAAAACCCAGACTGACGTGCATATGAAATACTTCGTCAGTCAGTTTAGCAACAACCAGCGCTGAGCGTGAACGCAGAACGCGAACAAAGGAAACGCTGGCTTAGAAATGATTTATGAACGTCCTTAATAGGATTCAGCAAATTAAACTGGATAATAAGTTGGTACAGATCAAGCCTGATACACAACGGTCATATCATTTATGATGCGGTCCCCATCGATCTTTAAAAATCAAACAGTTGAAAAAAATTGAAGCCACACACACGAACGGACGCCATCTTGAAATGAGAAGCCAGCCGAAGCTACATGTAGCACCTCTGCGGGGTTCTACTTTTCCTACGCTAGAGGCTAGCCTGAGGCGCGTTCAGTTGAGCTAGATATCTAGGTCGACGTAGCGATCGCAAAAGGGAGAAAGCTAGCAGTCAACTGAACGGCGCTAGCGGTGCGAGCATTTTCAAAATGGCGGAAAGCGTGAGCGTTGGCGTTGTGAAGGAACTTCTTAAACAAGAACTTTGCTATAATGCTGTTGAGGGGGCGATCGTAAGCATGATGCAAGTCACAGACAAGTTGTTTTGCATGTTGATCAGTGAAGAGAAGCAGGCCAAAGACAGAAACCTAGACTGACGCGCATATGAAAGACTTCGTCAGTTAAGCAACAACCAACGCTGAGCGTGAACGCTGAACGCGAACAAAGGAAACGCTGGCTTAGAAATGATTTATGAACGTCCCTAACACGATTCAGCAAATTAAACTGGATAATAAGTTGGTACAGATCAAGCCTGATACACAACGGTCATTTCATTTATGATGCGGTCCCCATCGATCTTTAAAAATCAAAGAGTTGAAAAAAATTGAAGCCACACACACGAACGGACGCCATCTTGAAATGAGAAGCTAGCCGAAGGTAGCACCTCTGCGGGGTTCTACTTTTCCTACGCTAGGGGCTAACCACGCTACGCGCAACTGAACGCAAGCGCTAGCTTTCCTCGCTTTCCTACGTAGCCGCTAAGCCAACTGAACGCGCCTCTGGCTACGCTCAACTGAACGACCGCGCTAGCTTTCCTCGCTTTCCTACGTAGCCGCTAACTGAACGCGCCTCTGACGTGCGCAGGCGCCTAGCCGCAACGATCCTGAGGTGCGTTCAGTTGAGGTAGATATCTAGGTCGACGTAGCGATCGCAAAAGGAAGAAAGCTAGCAGTCAACTGAACGGCGCTAGCGGTGCGAGCATTTTCAAAATGGCGGAAAGCGTGAGCGTTGGCGTTGTGAAGGAACTTCTTAAACAAGAACTTTGCTATAATGCTGTTGAGGGGGCGATCGTAAGCATGATGCAAGCCACAGACAAGTTGTTTTGCATGTTGAGTGAAGAGAAGCAGACCAAAGACAGAAACCCAGCCGTGACGCGCATATGAAAGACTTCGTCAGTTTAGCAACAACCAGCGCTGAGCGTGAACGCAGAACGCGAACAAAGGAAACGCTGGCTTAGAAATGATTTATGAACGTCCCAAATAGGATTCAGCAAATTAAACTGGATAATAAGTTGGTACAGATCAAGCCTGATACACAACGGTCATATCATTTATGATGCGGTCCCCATCGATCTTTAAAAATCAAACAGTTGAAAAAACTGAAGCCACACACACGAACGGACGCCATCTTGAAATGAGAAGCTAGCCGAAGCTAGCACCTCTGCGGGGTCCTACTTTTCCTACGCTAGGGGCTAGCCACGCTACGCGCAACTGAACGCAAGCGCTAGCTTTCCTCGCTTTGCTACGTAGCCGCTAAGGCCCGATGCACACGAGCGTCGGCGTCATGATGCCGCGCGGCGGATCTGACTCCCGGCGGCAGTTTTAAGGCGCCGCCACGTGTGCATGACATCGGCGCCTGGCGTCAGGCAACGGCATCAATGATGCCAGGCGGCGGAATCCTTTGACGCCGCGTATAGAACATGTCCTATTTCTGATGCCGACGCCGCGCTGCAAAGTTGGTTTCAGCCAATCAGAAAGCAGTATAGTTTCGAGGAAGGGATGCAACTCTACTCTCCAGCGGTTCAAAATGGCGGAGCTGAATGATGAGGAGACCATGAAACTGATAGAACTTTACAGAGGCCAAGAAAACCTCTTCAACCATACGCTGGCAGTGTACAGTGACCGAGATGCGACGAGGGAGTCGCTGCTTTACATTGCCAGCGCGATGGGCAAAGGCTGGGACAGTAAGTGGTGTTTTCTTCTTTTAAACAATGGCTCAGCCCTTCGTTTTGGTTTGGCTTTGGCGCCGCTTCGGTGGCCCTGAATTTGTTCAGTCCTAGCTGTGTCCCCTATATACATGTATGCAGGGATTATGAAAAGACTCGTCCGACAGCCCACAGACTAGAGAAAATACCGTCGGACTAGTTAAATTTTTTTACCACTGGCCCACCGGACCAGTTGAGATTACGAGGCAAAGCTTGCTCTATTTTCACAGAGCTGAATGCACAAGGTACTGTCGGGGAGCCTCTGTCTCTCCCTCTCAGTTTCTGTTGTGACGCTGGGGTGAGAGTAACTATTTTTAGCGCGAGCTTGGGCTAGTGGAAATGGTTTCGGGCTAGTTGGTTTTAAATCTTGCTAGCCCGAAGGACTAGCAAGATTTTTCAGCTTTTATAACCCCTGCGTATGTATGTATGTATGTCAGTAATTTTCCCTTTCTGTGCTGTAGCGGTCAACTCAAATCGCCAAGACCAGAGTTAACTGCTCGAAGGAATTGAAATAAAAAAGAATGCAAAGAATTGAAAGATTTTACACGTGATGAACGAATGAATTTTGTAATGTTCTCTCTGCGTTATGAGTCTGTGATTATGATTGTTATGCACATAAAACAAAAACCGTATCAGTCTGTGGTAATGTTTGGGTGTTGGTGGTATTTGCAATTCTGATGTTATTTCATTTTCAGCGTGCATGACAAAAGCCAGACTGAAATGGCTACGAAACGGATACACCAGGAACTTGGGAATGATCCAGGCAAGCAAAAAGAGTGGAGCCGGACGAGATGATATTGTGAAAGTAAAATGGAAATGGTTCTCTCTTCTGGATTTCCTGAGGCCCTACTGTAAAGTAACAGCTAAGGGAGTGTCAAACCTGGTAAGCATTTTTGTTGTTGTTGTTGTTTTGTTTTCCTTTCAGAGTGTCTGCTTTTAACAAATCTAATTCATGGTTGCCATACATGTGCATTTCTTTTTGAAGCCCACGTTTTGATTTGTTTGTGATACCTACCAGCACAGAACACGTGATGCATGATATGTCTTACTCATACAGTCATAGACAATTGGATACATCAGAGATAAGACATAAGAAGAAGACATAAGACATTTAATGATTTATTGAATTTCCAAATATGTAACATTGCTTTGTGGTCTTCATACCAAACACTAACTCATATGGCCATACACACCCACTCCACCCATCTACATGCTCGCACACTCACAACTAAAAAGAGTGACCTGCCATCTATCACATTAGATACAGACATAGAGAGATAGGAAGCTGGCTCTTGCAGCTGCTACAGTGTGCTACACAAGGAAACGGGTCGCTGTTTATATTTCAAACAACAGCTTTACAACTCAGGGTATCCAAGAATGGGAAATAAGTATTTTAGTGACAAACAACATAGTGAAGTAGGAACTGGACTTAAGTTTATGTAAAATTACAAAATTCAGGATTCTGCAGTTCCCAGAAAGTTACAGCTTCTTGTACTAACTTACTCTGACCTGATGATAAACCAATGATACCCTAAAACGTTTTCAAATAGCATACACGAGGGAGTAGTATCAGTGATATAGTCAGCAAGGTGTTAAATGAGGAGTTTAAGTTGTAACTGCCACAGCAGAGCACATTTCCGCAAGTGTCCACACACACACACACACACACACGCGCGCGCGCGCCCGGCCACGTTTCTTTCCATGCTGTTTCACTGTCAAAACACAAAAAACATCCAGCATAGCCATAATCATACTGATTACAAAAGTGGCATTTTACTGTAGGTTCCGTCCAAAGGCCGAGCGTTCTTGCCATGGAACCTGTCCCTCAGCATTCACAAATTCCTTAATCTCATCCCGAACCCACCGGGCATCAGAAGCGTTTCTGTTGCCTGCCTGGTTATTCAGATCACGAAAACAGTTGTGTTTGTTTTTCCGCCAATCCCCATCCACTCTCTCATGGGTGACGGGATGCTCCCTGTCTGTGAAAGATGATGGGGAGAACTGAGGGTCCTTCTTCATTGTCAAGAAATTGTGTAGTGCCAAACATGCAAGTGTGATGGTTGTGGCACTTTCCGGTGTCAAGCGCATGGCACTTTGGAACACGCCAAATCTGGCGGCCAGAATCCCAAAAACGTTCTCCGACAGCCTGCGGGCCCTAGAGAGGCGATAGTCAAAAATACGCTGTTTTCTCCTCTCTATTTCCACCGGGTCGTCGTGCCTTCCACTGGAGGCGACAGTGCTGCGGAAGGGAAATGGTTTCATCAAATAGGGTTTCAGCCCGAATGCGTCGTCGCCAACAATGAAATGAGGCACGGGGTGATCCCTGCCTGGAAGGGGTTTCGGTCCTGGGATGCCCAGTGTATTGTTTTCCAACCCTTGGTGGAGTGAGGAATCACGAAAAACTCCGGCATCCCCAGCCCGGCCATTGCAGCCAACACTAAACCAAATAATCCTGTAGTTGGCATCCACCAATGCCAGGAGAATGATGCTGTGATAGTTCGCGTAGTTAAAGTAATCAGACCCTCTCCCAGGTGACACTATTTCGATGTGTTTGCCATCGATGGCACCGATGCAGTTGGCAAACTGCCACCTTGATTCAAAATCTGAGCTGATTTGATTCCATTCATCAGGTGTACTGGGAACCTGAAACAGTGAAAAAAAAGCAAATTATGAATAATTTAATGAAATTAACATTTAAAAACAATTTTTGGGGTTCCAATTCTTTCTCTTCATCATAATATTAATATATAACTTTTTATTATAAGAAATATATTCCTTTGTCATATATATATGTTTCAGCCAGACAGCCAGGACTCACTGACTCAACCAAGCCAGACAATAGAAGCTGAGGATCAAGCAAGTGATCACATTGAAAATAGCCAGTCTGTGGATCCAGAGGACGATTATTCTGGTCCATCAACATGTGACAGACAAATCCAGAGGCTGATTAAAAAAAATACACCCTCCAGCCAGCCACTGCATGGGCACCTGAGCCCACTTACAGTGGTGACCTCTGGACCAGAGGTTATAGAACAGTATTCACAGCCATCAGGAACTTCAACATCAAGCAGCACCCCCCCTTCTTCAGGAAGTCGGCCACCATCACCAGAAAATGGTGGTCTTGCACCACCACCAGACTTTGCCAGGCTGGAGCGAAAAAGAAAACTTTCACAATCTGCAGGTTCCGGACAAGCGATGGCACTGCTGCAGGATGTGGCCGTACAAATAAAAGAAAATGCGAAAAGACGCCGTCAACAAGCTGCTGCTGCCACTGCACCTCGCAGCAACAACGAAAAATTTTGCTTGTTTTTGGCAGCCCAAATGGACAACATGACCAAACACAATCAGATCAAAATGAGAAAGAAAATCAACGATCTCCTCTATGAAATAGACATGGACGAACTTGATACATCTGAGTAAGATGAAGGAATGGCAACTTAAAACATGTTTTGTGATATTAAAACAATGATCTCGTTTGTCAAAGAACTTGAAGTTGAAACACATGAGTAACATGAACAATGTGGTAAAGGAATGGCAACTTCAGGCAATACAGAACATGATATCGTCTGTTTCAGTATGTGTAAAGTAGCACAACTTATCCAATATTTTGTATTATGATAAAGTGAAAGATCAATAGCTGTTTGTCTCACATCTTTCAGGCATTGCCTCATAACCTAACGGGATGAGATTTTGTTCACACCAAAATGATACCATACAATACATGTTCTTGTAATAAGCCCAGGTCGGTCTGTGGCATTGTAAGTGTCAGTAAGAGACTGCCATGTGTAACTTTAAGTGTTGTTCTGTCACACTGACACCTGCAATAAATAAAGAGTACCAACCTTCAAGTATTCATCCTTCAATGCTGTGAATATGGCAGCGCACGTTTCCAGGACAATGTTGCGTATTGTGTTGGGGGCCACCCGGAATGGGTATGACAGGCTTACAAATGAATCGCCTGCAAACATACAGAAGATGAAAGGTTAACAGAACAAACAACAAACTAACAAAAAAGTAACGACTGACATACATACACATGTACAAGTACGACATGAAAAGTACACACACAGGAGACAGTAGCTGTATCCACTTCTCTATTTCAGTGTATGCATATAAATACTGATACATATTCAGAATGCAGCCACACATAACCACATACATACACAGACATCCTGTCAGTCAACAGGCAGTAAACACTAAAGGTAAACATAAGTTCCTGAGGGTTTCTGTCACTCAATTTGGAGAGGTAGAGGAAGGGGGGTTGACAGGAACAGTTTACTTCAAATTCAAGATGTCTTCTGCTTTCCAGAGACAATTTTGTATGCATACAAACACACCACCCTTTGCTTAACCAAACAACACTAAATCAATGTGCACAAGACGCATATCCAGCACTACTGTACTACACCTAATTAAGCCCCCCCCCCCCCCAATTTTTTTTTTCTGGTAACCCGACCAACCCTACTTTTTTTCCCCCGACCCCAAAAATTTTTTTTGGGCTGCTGGGAAAAAAAAAAAAATACAAGCACAACCAGTTTCGGTTTTCATGTGCCTGTCGTCAGGGAAGTCGTACGCCATCGCGGACCCAAGATTATGGTTATATGATTATATAGAACGAAATATGGTAAGACAGTGTGTTGTAATATTAAATACAGTTTCACAGAGCATCATTTTTTATTAATACCCTGTTTCTTTGTACTTGGATATGTGGGGGGGGGGGGGGGGGTTGAACATCCTTTTCCACCACATAGGGTGATATCAAAGACAGGGCAACGATGAAAAGGCCAGCACAAATATTTGGCCCCTGCCGGGATCGAACTCACAACCCGAGCATTAGAAGTCCAACGCTCTACCATTCGACCACCCCGGCTGGATATGGGGGGGGGGGGGGGGGGTTGGGGGGTCGGTTTCTGTTAAAAAAAAGAAAAACAAACAAACCCTACCTACCTACCCTATTTTAAACATTTTTTTTGTTTTTTTTGCCTAATGGGGGAGGGTGGGTGCTTGGTGGTTCAATGTCCTTTTCCATCAAACAGAGGTCAAATCAAGCTGTGGTAGTACATGCACTCATAACACACACAAATGACATGGTCACAGTACAGTGTGACATGACAAGTGCACACACAACAGACTGTAACTGTATCTTTGGCTGCTGGAAAAAAAATAAAAAAAATACAAGCACAACCAGTTTCGGTTTTCATGCGCCTGTCGTCAGGGAAGTCGTACGCCATCGCGGACCCAAGATTAGAACGAAATATGGTAAGACACTAACTGAACGCGCCTCTGTATTCATAGGGTTGTAGGATCTTTGCTAGCCGTCACGTCACATGATCTGAATCCATGACGCAATATTGAATAACGCACCCTGACGTGTGCGTGCGTGCCTAGCCGTCACGACCAGCTCGACCAATCAAAAGCGCCTTTTGCCTCTCTTCTGTTCCCTCGTGTTGAGGCCGCAGTAAACGCTGTTCACTCGCCATTGTCAGTGTGACGCGCAACCGAGCGACTGTCGGGATAACTACACGTGTGCATTTGATTCTGTGAGTATTTTCAAGTGTTCTTAGTGGTACATAATGTTCTGATGTTTGAAACGTGGTGAGGATCGCGTGGCTAACATGCGGTAAGAGATACAAAACTTCGCGAGGCCGGCGAGCCTCCACTGAGTCGTCCGAACTGGAAAACTGTCACTAGTGACTGCTCTTTGTTCCTAGACAGGTCCTACTTCTTGCCTAAAACATGGCCAGCTCAGTATAGTAGGAGCGCGGTAAGAACGTGGAAATAACAACACACAAAATGTGAATAATAGTAAAAGCAGAGAAAAGCAGAGAATCATTCCCGGGGATGTACGCCGTATGTCTAGAAACATCCCCTATAGTCTTTACCACTCAGATGTACTTGCCTTCTCTGCGTTGATTCGGGGTGCCGGGGTGGTCGAATGGTAGAGCGTTGGACTTCTAATGCTCGGGTCGAGAGTTCGATCCCGACTGGGGCCAAATATTTGTGCTGGCTTTTTGATCGTTGCCCCGTCTTTGATATCACCCTATGTGGTGGAAAAGGACGTTAACCCCCCCCCCCCCCAACACCCACCCACCCCACCCTGCGTTGATTCGATGCCTTTATTCATTTGGCCGCAAGGTCCGGCCCGGCGCGTTTCCGTGCGCCTTGACTTGTGTCATGTTACATGTATACATGTACTCTCCATCGCACGTGTTTCTCTTTTTGTGTCTGTACATTTGCTTTGGGAAATACATGTATGTACACATGCCTCTCCGCAGTGATGACTGCTCTTTGTTCTTTGTGTTTGTCAAACACGAAACTTCTTCTTCTGCGGTCGATTTGATTCTTTGCGTTGAGATCTGCAGCCCGGTTGCCATGACGAGTCCCACGGTACACGAAACAAAAACAACATAAAGGACACCATAAAGTTGTTTGAACTTGAACCGTATAATTATTTATGATTTATGAATTATACAAGATGGAAAAACGGCTATAAGTCCATCGGCAAGTTTGATTTTAATATTTGAATTGATTTGATCAGCGATCCAGTCAGTCAGTCAGTCAGTGAGAAGAATCGAAATAGTACTAATGAACACCCCAGCTGAGCGTTTTCGAGACTTGGTGAGTAGGGTGTGTGCTGTTCAATGCTGTGCGGCGGCTTTGAGCCTTTATACGTGTATTACGTCTAGGGTCAGTCAGTAGAGAGATTTAGGGCGCCTTCCTCACTGAGGAGAGTAGGCAAATTCAGCCTCTGACGTCATCACATCCTGCATGCTTTGGGGCCACCCGCCAGAGGCTTCCTCTCCGAAACCATTTTCCCTCAGCGAACTTCGTGAGAATCGCCCATTCTACGAAGCCATTTTCGTAAGTCTTTTTATGTACTCAAACTTGTAGAATGTGTTGTTTGCGCATTAATTATTGGTCTACTGATGTTTCATTTATGAAGATCCGAAATATTTTATTTTTCGATTTTACTGGGACACCCCACGAGCGCTGTCCTGCCTGCCAAATCCAATATGGCGGCCACAAAGGTGCGCCTCGCTTGAGATTTTTACAAACATTTTACCAATCGGTTAAATCCTAGAGAGGTCCAAGACTACAAGAATAGGGGATCGATTTCATTAAAAAATGCGATGTGAGTACATTTTGTGTTCAGCGAAGCCAGATTAATGTAATCAGTGAACGGCTTGTGTTGACAAGTAACCACGCTGGCTTTCGTCTGATGAAAGAGACTCGCATCCGATGTACGAGGCTTGACTGGAGTTGTCTCCCTTGTCTCCTTACTCTGCGAAATTCGGTGGCACGCTAAACGGGTGGCCACTACGAAACCCCCGGGTATTGCGCTGTGATGACGTCAGAGGCTGAATTTGCATACTCTCCTCAGTGAGGAAGGCGCGCTAAGTCTCGCTAGTATTGGCGGCAACTTTACCGTCTGACACGATTCATACTACTCATATTCATAATACTCATATAGCCAAAACACACCGTGGCAATTTAAAAAGAAAGGGTGTTGCTGCTGCAGATGCTTCACTGTTGTTATTGATCGTCCGGGTCAGGGACTAAGCCGAAAAATTTACCTCATCCTTGAGGTAGCCTGCGGGCCGCTGTCGTGCTGTGCGCCAGAGAGCGTTTTGATTTTTCGGCATCGTCCCAATTACATTGTGACTGTGTCGTTGATCTGTGTTGCACAACAGCTGCTGGTTGGAGCATCAGATCGGAGTAGTCTAGATTATACGGCTGTGATCTAGCGCTTTTAGCATTAGGTAGGGGGCAGAATCAGTCAAGTCAAGTCAAGTTTATTTTTCCAGCCCTCTGGGGGTACAGGAAAACAAAAATACAACAAAAACAGAAAACAAACAAGCAAAGAAAAAAAACACCCAACAACAAGAAAACCACACACACACACACACACACACACACACACACACACACACACACACACACAACCGAACAAAGCAAAATCAGGGGGGGAAAAAGCATACAAACACCCGCTCGCACATACGTTCTGGCTGCATATGATGCTGTGCCAAAAGTTCATCAGCGGTACACTGTGTACATTTGAAATGTCATTAAACCTATTTTTCTGCACATTTCAACATAATTTTGGGTTTCTTATAAAGATATCTGGCTAAGGAAATAGCTGAGATAAATTGGTCTTGTTTGAACCAACAGAAGTGATGTTATTTTGCCATAGAAACAGTTTTGGGGGCCTAAAAATCGGGGTCAAAATGGTGACTTGACAGGGCGACCATAGGATTTCATCTCACTCCTTCCAATGCATAAAACCACGCCAACTAGGCTTTGTGTTTGCATTAAACACAAACAAATCTGTGTTTTTCGGTATATTATGATGCGTGTTTTCGCGTTTGTACGAGAAAAAAGTCCCCGCGAAGTTCCGCTTGCCGCTCGTCACAGATTTTGTCTTGCCCGGGTAATCACATTCTCGCGTCACCGAGACTTCGCGAGACCCTCATTTGCATACTATTTATGGTGGCAGCCTCGTTTTGGACATCAGATTTGAGATGGAGGCTAGCGAGGTCCACTTTGCCAGCATTTGAAGCCAGTAGAGCGAATACAAAGCACACGCGGTTTTCTTTTGTCCCATTGTGACAAGCGTGCATTTTGAAAAAGTGAGGACTCTACAAATGAAATACTCTGTTTATGGCCGATTTTTTAAAGACCGAGGTATCGTTTACAAAACGAGACCGCATGGTGACAACAAAGATGGCGTCGTCTGCGCGTGAAGGTAAGTTTCAATTTTTTGTCCCCCAATTTTGAACGGGTGAGAGATGTGACAAGTGACTCAAGCATGACGAGCAACAGCATAATCAAGTAGTTTTACGCACGAACGTATCGTAATAATGGGCGTCTTTTGCAGTTTCCAAATACAATGAGTGAAAGTAATATTATTCGTTTGCCCGTACTTTCGATTTTCAAGCTCTGAGCAGTTATTCGCGGAAAAAAGTTTCCGAGGGACATTGTAGATACTTGGTCCAGCGTGACGAGGCACATGGTGGTTAGAATTTCTTCTGACAGTCAAAATCCCACTTCACTCGAACTTGCTGTGCTTTGATCAGAGGTACAAAAGAGTAACAAACATTGTTTCAGGAACAACACTCCGATTCTTTTTCTTCGTAGTGTCTTTCTTTGTGTTGCACATCACCATTTCTACTAGGGACACTGTAGAAGTATGGTTAGCTTGGTCCAACGTGGTGAGGTACATGGTAGTGAGAATTCTTTTGAATATTCAAAATCCCACTTCTGTAAATTGCTGTAACTTGACCAGAGGTATTAAAGAATGACTGAAATATTGTTCTGGGGACAGCGCTCCCATTCTTTCTCTTTGAGTTTGAATTGGTTTTTCACGGCCTGCACCAGTAACACCAAAGACAAAGCAGAAGCATGTCAAAACCAAACTGGCTTATAAACCTATTCTGTTTATTATGAAATGTAAGGAATGTGGAGTGAAAAAACTGAGTATGAGATTCCCAGTCCAAAGTAGCTATTCTTTATCATAAGTTTATCTGGTGGTAAATTTCAGGTCTTCGTGTACGTTTGAGCAAAGAAGCGACAGTTGATATAAAAAAAAGAAAAAGCAATGCCCAGTCTGGATATAAATGTTTGCTGGTAAAAATATAGTTTGTTAACTTAAAACAAATGTCATTAATTATCCTTTTAGGCAGTCACTTGCCTCAGTTTTTGGTTTGTCACATGTGCACATATATTGTATGAAATTTTATTTTCAGGTCGCCTCCATTTGCCCCGAAAATGAGATGGGCCTTGTGATCTTTTGGATGGGGCAAGGACATTTCTGGTTCTGATCATCCAGGCCAGAAGAGTCATGGGAGCCAGTGGCATTTTTCCTACGAATTGCCAGAGCTGTGTTTGCAAGAAACACTGTCGACACAGCACATGCAGCTGTACAGCGTCTGCCGCTAATTTCTGTGATATTAACTGTGATATTACTGAGATAAAGACAAATGTTTGGAAGTGAGAACTATAGTTGTGGTTTCTTTTCTTACGTGTTGTACAAATGTGTTTGTTAGCAGTGTTGTTTCCGAAAAAGAACAGCTCTCCCTAGTAATTTGTCCTGGACATGACTTGCGACATGCCACACATTAGTATGCTGGTCTATGGAAATATGGCTTCTCACTGACTTGTAACTGTGTTTACATACAAATACTGCAACTAAACATAGCATAACAACACCCCCCAAGTACTACCCGCTAGTTCTCCGGCTTTAAGAGAGAAAGTTCAGTCCACGGAAATGTCGCTCATCACACAAGACAAAATGTGTCATTTGTAATTGCACATGAAACAGTATTCAAAGCTTCCAAACCCATTTCTATCTTTCTTACCCAGGTTCCATTACATTTCCATGCAGAATTTTGTTTGTCAATGAATTTATTTTAGAGGTATACATAAATATACTTTGTCCCATGCGACACGTGACACACAGTGTGCACTTCATTAAAACATGATTTTTGCAAACACCACAACTTCAACTATCTTTTGAAATATATATTTCAGTAGAGGAAAGAAGCCTTCATAAAATCATGAAAAAGTTTAACTGAAAACCAAGATCTGATTTTTGTGTAGCTGGTCCACTTTTGGGTGTGAACTTTTGGCACAGCATCATATATATATGTAAGGTAGCATAGTGTGTGTGTGTGTGTGCTCTTGTTTGCTTGCTTGCCTGCCTGCCTGTTTGTGTGAATATTCGGGGGGGGGGGGTGTCTGTGTGTGAGCCAGTACACATGTGTATGTAAACTCAGTAGTGCTTGTGTGGGTGAGTGAGAGCTCAGTGTGCAACAGACCATAAACAACAGTTACTGGTTGACCAATCGGAGTAAGATGTAGTTGAAATTGTAGTCAGAATTCTCCAGCTAGCCACATTTGCTTGAGAACTTGACTGAATGATGTTGCTCACATCTTTCACTCCAGGTATGTGTATGCTGAGTTTTATATAGGCAGTGATAGACTAGTTGTAATTGAAGATTTCAGTAATACCTGTGATAGTCTGTTTTTCCTTCTATGCATGTAGTTCCTTCTTCTGTCTATCTTTCTAAGCACTGAGCCCTGTGATAGTGTTTATAATGTTTTCAGTCACATAGGTCAGCGGGTTCTATGTTTAGTCTGGAATTAGGGTTGTGCTCTCTCTCTCTCTCTTTTCTTCTTCTTCTTATTCTCCAGCTAGCCACATTTGCTTGAGAACTTGACTGAATGATGTTGCTCACATCTTTCACTCCAGTCTGTTCACTTCAGGAATAAAGAGCTGCTGTATTATACACTTCAACCTGGTGTTGCCTGGTGATCATTCCCCTCACCCGAGGTCATACGAACCCTGCGTACATCACGCAACCCCCCATCAACTTTACATACATTCACATAAGTACTCGCTCGGGTCATAGTGCATACTTACATACACGCATACGTACACACCAGTGTCCACACACACACACACACACACACACACACACACACACACACACACACACACACACACACACAATCAGTCGTACATTCATACGTGTGCATACGCTCGAATATAAGTAACAAAACGTACGCAGACACACCCTGATGCGCATGTAGACGTATGTATACACAGAACCTTCAAATACTTATGCATATCTACTAAACCGTTGTGTAAACGCTGCTGCACCGCCTCGCGGTGTGATTCGTGTTTGATACGAAAGGACTATGGACACGCACTCAGTTACAGTTGCATACTGCACTGCCAGCCTTGAACTTCAGCACGATGAAGCAAGTGTCAGCGTACAGTAGTACATGCTCTCAGCATACGTTACTGGTTTTCCGACAGCCTAGAGTTATTTATTGCTATGCAGGAGGAAAGGGGGGGGGGGGGGGGGGGGGGCAGTGATGTTGACAGGATTTTTTTTTTCTTCGGCGATTTAGCCGAAACAGCCATGGAAGTTTCGGCTTTTTACAGAAAGTTTCGGCTGTCTCTGCCGAAGCAGTTTCACCAATTCTTCGACTAGATTCCCTACTGTTACGTGCTCCCTCCACCTCCATGAATTAAAGAAGTTCTGTAAAGCTGCGTTTTCTTGGAAATTAGTCCAGCCAGCACAGGAATCTCGCAGAAACGGATATAATCGAGCCGATTCACTCGTGAAATCTTCGGCTTGGCCAGCCGACATGACAGACAAATTTATGATTATCGGCTTTAAAAAAAAAATCGGCTTTTAGCCGAGATCCGACCCCAAACGACATCCCTTGGGGGGGGGGGGGGGGGGGGGCATGCAAATTCATTTACAAGCTACAGAACACAAACAAACCCGGGGCATGTAGTAAGAACTATGCTAAATATAGTACAAAATATTTGCCCCGTTTTAAAGTTGTGTGCAGAATTTTTAAAAGGGGCAATCTGGGGCTTTTTGCTGGCTTTGTAAATAAGTTTCATGCCAGGCTGGCTTGTGGACTATTTGTATTCATGCGCGACTGGCACAAAAGCTAGCAGACGACAGAGGAGGGAGGGGGGGGGGGTGTGGTCGTTGCTAACATTGCAAAACTTGAAACCCGGAATATTGGAATTTGTTGACATTTACTCTACACAGGAGTCTTTTCAGTGCTGTTGGATTTGTGTGATTTTGTTTATTTATAATTATTTATTTATTTATTTATTTAATTTTTTTTTTTTTTTTGGGGGGGGGGGGGGTGAATTTGAAAGCATTTCTAGGTCGTCATGGACTCATACGCGACGTTAAGCCGGTTTAATAGGAATATATATAGCGTTTCCTTGAAATGTGAATTAGTGTCACGTAGCCTAAACCCGCTAGAGTAGATGTGGATGTGTGGTCCTTGAGTTTTGCATTTGACTTATGTGATGCGATGAGAGGCAGAGGCATTGTGCTTTTTGAGACTTTGGAACTTTGCCCACATAGATAAGATTAGTCATTCACTGAATACACAACGCGCACACTGAGTGCAGTGCAGAAGACCAGGAAGAAACCGAAAGTGACCTATGCACATGGTAATGGGTTTTACCACAGACGCTAGGCTCGACCCCGCCAGTCGCAAGCCGGATGCGTACTCCTTGGTTTTGCCTCCGGTGGACGTAGTAATCTGGTTCTTGAGAAATTGTATCGGTCGGCGGTGATTCGTGGAATTACTATCAGTGTCATCAGTCCATATCAGTCATTGGCTGTTTGAGGAAGATCTAGCAACAAGAAAATTTATTCAGTTCTCACCTCTCTCTCTCTCTCTCTCTCTCTCTCTCTCTCTCTCTCCAAACATTTGCTATTTAACAGATTAGTCTTCATGCGTAAAATCACCCTCTCGGAAGCACCGGCCTATCTTCCTCATTTATTCAAACAAACACACAAGCCATACGGAACACTGAGGAATGACCTACTTGTACCAAAGCCGCGTATAGATATATATATATATTCAAGTCATCCCTGTCGTACTCAGGCGCAACACATTGCACTGCCAAAACATATAAAGTCAGCCCCTACCCTCGGAACTTTCAAGACCCGGCTAGTAGCTTATCTTAAAAAGACCTAAAATGTGTGCCTTGCCTCTGCTCCGAGAGCTGTTCATTTCTCCTTTTTATCCTTCCTTTATTTTATTATTATCATTATGCTTTCTATAACGGCAGTGCGAGTTGACTCATTAAAGAGTGACCATGGCGGAGGGACCCGTGTCGTTGAGAAAAAAGAGAAAGTATCCAAATCGTTGGCAAGACAAGTCCCCCCCCCCCCCCCCCCCCCCCCCCCCCCCCCCCCCCCCCCCCCCCCCCCGCTTGTCAATTTTTTCGGCGTTACTTGCATTCCGATTTTGAGGTTTGAGGGCCAATTCAGTTTCAGGACTGCTGCGGTCTGCTGTCTTGCCGTCCCCGCCCCCCCCCCCCCCCCCCCCCCCCCCCGCTTGTCAATTTTTTTCTGGCTTTCCTTCTACGCAAGCCGGCTCCAGACCCCCGGGAAAATCTCCTCTGCTTTCTTAAAAGTTGTTGTCATCCCTGATTGTAGTCTCTCATTTTTTGTAGCAACGGCTGGTTGAAAATTAATCATTGTTTGGTTAAATCACTTCCGTTGGAAAATAAAGTTCGTTCGTTCGTTCGTTCGTTCGTTCTCTCTCTCTCTCTCTCTCTCTCTCTGATTTTTCAAACACACGGTGGCCCGAACTACAGTTACATCCGCGCTGTGACAGGGATGTTTGTTAAGTGGTCATAATTAGTGCGCACTATACAATGATTAATTAGCAAGTAGTAACTGGGGCAGAATGCGATCACTCTTCCCATACTATTACAGGCACAGTTCTCTCCCTTGCACCGTCCACTTACCTATTCGCTCCCTATATAATTATACAAAATGATTATGCAATTTTACTGTTTTTTGCCACCACAGATCAATAACGAGAGTCATTTCAAGATGGCAGGGAGCTTCAGCACGGCCCAGAAACTGTCTCTGGCCGGGATGTTCATCGGCTCCATGTTATGCTTCGTCGGGCTGGGCGCCCCCTACTGGCTGGTGTCGCACATTCAGATTGAAGGGCTGGGTGTCCCGGACGAGCTAGTGGGCGGTAGTGTCGGCGTCTTCATGGTCTGTCTGCAAGCGCTCGGCGAGGAGGAATGTCTCATGATTGACATGAACGATGACATTCGTGAGTATTTGAGTAAAGATTTTTCGGCAGCTTCCAGCTTGCAGGTTGGAATAATACCAATATTAATAACAATAATAAATGATAATAATATTGATGATGATAATGATGATGAAAACAACATTAACCACACCAACACCGCCACCATCATTAGCAACAAAAACAATAATGATAATACATGTAATAATAATCACACCAACACCATCACTACCAACAACAATAATAATAACAACCGTATAAACACCAACACCACCACATCAACAACAACAAAAATGATAATAATAAAATTAACCACACCACCACCATCACCACCACCAAGTTGGCATTTAATCCCCGTTGCTTTTTTCAAAGCGTCGCGAGCTCCAACTGATCTTTCAAGTTTGTCAGGTACTCTAACTCTGCTATTTATTATCTGCAGAGTGGCTGTACGTGCCGAGAATTTGCGGCAGCGCATGCGTGTTGGTGGGCGGGATCTGTGGACTGGTTGCCCTGTGTCTGGCATGTTGTGGGCGGGGCTCTCGTTTCCTGCCCCTCGGGGTCGTCTGCTTTCTGGCAGGTGAGTGGTCCGGCTTCCGCATAAAAGTATTTTAATGAAACTATTAGAAGAAAGTTGAGGCTTCCGCATCAGTGGTATTTCCATTGCACCGAGGAATTGTATCCTTCGACTGTGTAACTGGATCTGTTTGTGGACCAGGTCCATCACAGTCAAGGATACATCAAATGAGAGGCTCCCCAGTCTGACTGGGCTGAATTAATTTACGTCTGCGTGGATTTGAATTTAGTGCAGTGGGAGTGTTTCACTTTGATGATGCTCGTATTTTCTGCAGTGAGAGCTGTCAAGGAACCATTGACTGAGTTGCCTGCATTATGCACAGTCGCAGGAATCGCGGTTTTAAAACTGAAACACAAGGTGTACGGTTGTTGTTGTTGTTGCAAAACTTTAAGTGAGATCTTTGTTTTGCAGCCGCTGCCGGTGCAGTAGCTCCAGCCGTCTTCGCCCACAACATGGACGTGTTCACAACCACCGTGATGAACGTGCACGTGGCCTCGTACGGCTGGGCCTTCTACCTGTACTGTAGCGGGGTCGGCCTGCTGGGTCTCACCTCCATCATGGCCTGCTTCTCGGCTCCGGAGAACCCCATCGGCGGCATGGTGCTTGGTCATCCCGGGCCGGCGGCGGTCATCGTGACCCAGACCGGCGCGCACCCGTACCTCCCTATGCAGGAACCTGGAGCACTGGCTCAAGTGCCTGGTGTTGCTGTGGTCAACACCCAGAATGGCTATTAAGCGGTCGTCTTAATTGTCTTGCATGCAGTGCGTGTCGTTTGTGAATTTCTTCTCTTTTTTTTCGCCTGCTCTTTGGAAGTTTGAAGATCCATTCAGAACGTTTAAAGTGAATCTCACACTGACTATGCAGTTCGTGGCAGGGGTTTTTTATGTTTTTCGTGGATTTTTTTTTGGGGGTATGTCTAAATTTTGTCGTCACGAATGACGAATTAAGTACCAGTTTTACTTTGGCACAAAACGCTTGGGGGAGATGAGCAGACGCACGCATGCACGCAAACACACACACACACACACACACACACACACACACACACACACACACACACACACACACACACACACACACACAAGGAGGAAAAAGGCCCACTCTGGGTTACTTGCCATTTTACGTGAAAATGGGTTCTACCCCTTAATATTAAGTTACGCTCATATAAATACTTGTGAAGATACTACTGCCTTCATTAAGTGCCCCAAGAACAGAAAAACACGAAGAAAATAATTAAGTGTGTTGTAACAGCATGGCAAAAAAAATGGGTTGTATTTGAAAATTGGGTGCTTCTATTAATAGAAGTGTGTGTTGTACATGCCTGTGTCATGGAAAACGGGTGAGTGTATAAACTGGGTGCCCAACTCAAAAAACTTTTTTTTGGTCTCTAGTATGTTTTTGTTAAGCATTAAAAAGCCAGCAGTCAACCAGCTCTGCTCAATATTTTATTCTTGAAAAGGCTTGTGTGTGTGTGTGTGTGTGTGTGTGTGTGTGTGTGTGTGTGTGTGTGATTTTAATGTGTGTGCATGTCTGGTCATGTGGAAGGTACAGGTATGTTGCTTTCTTGCATCTTGATTTTTTTACAATCAAGTCTATGTTTTGGTCTGCAGTTTTCCCTCCCTCCCTCTGCAGCTGTCTGTACATGTGTGCATACAGGATGGACTGACACATGTGTCAAATGTGATGTTCTGTGTTTGCATTGTGTTGGAATTGCATTCAAAATACTGAGTGAAAGTTTCCACATGCTTAAGTTTTCAAACTTGTATTCTAACAATCACATTTACAGACGGAACCAGACAGGAAAAATATAACTTTGCAGGACAAAGACACACTTCAATGAAACTCTCTCACTTTATTTAGGAACCACAACAGTATGAGCAGAGTGGGATAAGAGTCCCATAAAAAAAAATCATCTGCAGACATTACATGACCTTCATCAACAACTTTCTCCTGCCTATTGTGATCACCAACTACCATCTCTATCTCTGAACACCAACCCCAAAACAAAATAAAATTTTTAAAAATCGCTGCCTGCCTCTAAAAAGTCATGGCAGAACTGAAAGAACCATGTCAGATTCATAAGTAACTGAAAATAACAGGGTTGTCATGGCTCAGATTAACTCCCTCTATTTGCTTAATTCAAAAACAATTTATGTCACACAAACACTTTGACTACCAACAACAGACCTCTAAATTCCCGATTCAAAGAGAATACATGTACAAAGAGATAATGCACAATGAACACAACTGGCCATCATCAATCTTAGGGGAAAAAAATTATGGTCTCACTTGTTTTCCCCCTTTACCTGCATGAAAATGATGTCTGACATTTGTTTAATCAAAATATGACCTGACTAAAGTTCTCATTTCAAAGCTTGCTTTTGAAAGCATGTGGCAAACATAATCTTTTATCTTCAACCACGACCTAGCTTTGACAGCTGGGTCAACAGCAATAGCCCGTTTTATTTCCCACTTTCCGGGCAGCTTCTTGAAAACAAGGTTTCCTGGTCAATCATAACTCCCACTATTTACGTAATTCAAAAACAAAATTTTTGTCATACATACACTTTTACAACCAACAGTAGACCTGTAAAATCCCAATTCAAAGAGAATACAGTCATGTACAAAGAGATAATGCACAATGAACACAACAGGCCACCAACTTATGGGGGGAAAATAATGGTCTGACTGATTTTGCCCTTCACCTCCATGAAACTGATGTAGAACTGATATTTGTTTATTAAAATAAAATGACCTGACTGAAGTTGTCATTTCAAAGCTTGCTTCTGAAGCATGTTGCGAACATAGTCTTTTATCTTCAACCATGACCTAGCTTTCAGAGCAGGGTCAACAGCAATAGCCTTTTCTATTTCCTACTTTCCAGGCAGCTTGTTCAAAACGAGGTTCTTTTTGAAATGCCTGTCAATGGCCTTTCTTTCAGCCTCTGACCATGGCCTCCTTGTCATTTTGGCCCTTTTTTTGCCTGGTAAATCACTATCCTTATGAAAGCTTCTCTCATCTTTGTCTGGTGTGACACTGCTCTCCTTCGATACTGGATCTTTGCTGTGTGACCCTTTTCCCACCCTGTCCTTTGTCCTGACTGGTGAAACACTGCCCCCACAGGAACTAGTCTCAACTGTTTCTGATGCGGCATCCCTCTCATCCACGGATGAACCTCTGTTGCACAACTTCATCCTCCTTGCCTTCTTCCTGGTCTGTGAAGCACCATCCTTGTCAGAACTGATCTGAACTTTTCTGGGCTCGACATGACTGCTTTCATCTCTGCGGCAAGATTCGAACTGTTCTTCATCATCAAAATCAATCTCTGCATCACCCAACTCCTCTCTGATGCATGTCTCGAAGTCCGTCATGCCATTATTTACAGACAGCAGTATCTTTGCGACTTTTGCTTTCTGCAAAATTTCTTGTGGCTGGCGATAAATGTGACGGTGAATGCGAATATCATGCCCAAGGAAGTCTGCCAGTTGATCCTGATCCAATTCACTTATTGCCATTGCTTGAGCCAAAGTGGCAACCTGTTTTCTCAGTTGTGTGAATGTGAAGAATGCTGGGTTGCATACTCCTGCTTCGAATGCATGTTCTTTTAAAACATCATGTTCTCTGTATGGTCTCATACCTGTCGGTGTGGCAAAGATGTACTCGGAATCAGCCAGTGCCGGAACTTCTTTCCTCAGTTGCAGAATTCGTTGCAAGCTGTCCATCATTTTCTTGGTCAGCAATATTGGTACTGGCCTATTAAACTTCCCTCTGATCTCAACTCTGTTGAAATGCCTGACCATCTTCTTTTCTGTGTCTGTCAGACTTTTAAGAGATCATGATTTGTATTTGTGGTTGGTCCAAACGTTGACTGCAAATCTGTCGTCTTCATGCGCTGAAGCTCTCCACCTCGTTTGCGGTTGAAAAGTGAGACTGCACAAAGAGTTGCCTTGACAACTGTTGGGTAGTCACTTGAAGCCATTTTCTGGTCAAGAAGGTTTTGGACTTTCACAACATCCTCACACGAAGGGATCAGCTTGGGTTTGTTCATCGTCTGTCTTCCAACAGACTGCGCAGCCGTTGCTGAGATACAGTCATACCAGTCTCCACTGAAAACAGAGTCAAACTGGTCTGCCTCCTTGATTTGGTTCTGCCACTCATCATCAGAACCTTGGCCAAGCTGTTTTGTCGCTTCTGATCGCTTTATGCGTGAGCATTTCTTCAGGGAGTGCCCTAGTCTCATTGCTAAGTAACCTTTCCGAAACTCATGTTTGTTAGCATCAAATTCTGCCACATCTTTTACGGCCGAAACAAGGAGGTCAAAGTGAAATGCCGAAATTACAGCATTCAAAGTTGACACTTTCATTTCTGACTTTTCCCTGAGAATTTGTACCAGTCTTCCAAGCTCTCGCATTCTGGCATTGATTTGGTTTGCAGAGTGCTCCTCAATATCTCTCCTATCAAACAGCCTTGTCCCATACTTCAACAGAAGCGAGTCGCTTTTTATTATGCGACTAATTTCATCATCCCTCAGTTTGGCTATAACTTTATGGAAAAAGGATGATTCCACATCCAATGGAACTGGCAGCATCAGTCTTCCCATTTTGGCAGCTTCACCTTTTCTGTGAGGCCCTGCTGTGCTTGGTTTCTTGTGGCAATGCTTTGTGTGCACAGAGACAAGTTTTCTCTGGTATAGCCCTCTGCAAAAGCAACAGGCAATCATGTCTTCTACCTTGCCAGTTTTTGTTCTGTACTTGGGAATTATTGTGCCAGACCTCTTTTCCAACACAGAAACGTTGTAGAGATAGTCTCCTTCATCTTGTAATGCAATCCAAGCCTGTCTACGTTGTTTACATCCTTTGTCCATTGCTAAAATTTTTGCTACCTCGGGCTCTTTGTCATGGACTGTCATCATATGTGTACTCATCTTCAATACCAGCTTTTTGCAGTATTTGCAGGAATGTTTTTTATCCCACTTGTACTTGCCGGTCCCTCTTGATTGCAAGTATACCCCTTCCCAAGGCAACTCCCCTTCACAGTTTTGCTCATTTTCTGCAGCCATTCCCCTCTCAGAGATTTCACCTTCACCTGCTTCACAGTTTTGCTCATTTTCTGCAGCCATTCCCCTCTCAGAGATTTCACCTTCCCCTGTTTCACAGTTTTGCTCATTTTCTGCAGTCATTCCCCTCTCAGAGATTTCACCTTCCCCTGCTTCACAGTTTTGCTCATTTTCTGCAGTCATTCCCCTCTCAGAGATTTCACCTTCCCCTGCTTCACAGTTTTGTTCATTTTCTAAAGTAATTCCCTCCCGTGACTTTTCGTCACCTGTTACACTGCGTGCATTCTTTTTTCTCTCTTTAATATGACACGCCTGAAGCATAGGGAAAACACTATCTGAATCAGAACCAGAACTGTCAATAAGAGATTTGTCTTTCCCATGTGTACTGTCTGATGTGTCCATGTCTGAGGATTGGGGTCCCACACAGATCCCATGGCATCTGACATCAAAGATTCGCTTGAATCCGACTCCAGGGCACTTGATGGTTCCAGGTCCATGGTTGCTGGTTCCCACGATTCTACTGGATCTTGAAATTTCCTGAAAGGAAAAAAAAAAAAAAAAGAGCAAAATTGTGAAATCTCTAAGGTCCAATTTAAAATAAAAATTATTTGCTTACTGATTAGACACACATACCGGTACTCTCAAATGTGATCCTTTCCAAATACAAAGCAACAGATTCACCATTGCTTTGCACGTGGTTAAAATACACAGAAAAGTTAAGATGACTGAATTCACAAAACATAAATCAAGCAGAAACAATCTCAAACAGTTATCTTCATACCTTCCTTCTCCACCATTTTTAAATGGGAGCTAAAAACGCAATTTTCAGCAGAAAACTTGTTTGATTCCATCAGAGCTGTTGAATCGTAGAAAATATATACAAAAGTGAGGCTTTAATACTTTCTGCTCACACTACTCTTTTAGTGCTCATTTGATTCCTCCTGCCCGGTTGCGCGGCGTAAAGCCATAAATAATTAACTAACTAACCTCCTGCCCGGCATGTCAAAGGGTCAGTGATCAGCATTAGTATACCGCAGATCGCACGACACTGAATCACGCTTCACCTCGCTTCACCTCACCGTACCCCAGTATGGCTGCCTGTAAGTAATATCCATGCTGTGTGTTTTCGGCTGACCACAGATTCAGACCCAAACTGAATTATCAAAATATCACCCCCAAAATTCCATGCTAACCGTCCCGGTTAGACAGGAATTTTGGCCACGTCAAAACAGATCACATCCTGACACATCTCGAGACTGTACAGTGGTTAACCACCACCAAATTAGCGATAGTTTTGCCAGACAAAAGTGCAGACACCGGTGACTGCCACTGAGTACAGTTCGCTCCCAACCTATGGGGCCTTGGTATTGCAGTCAGCCCGCCAGTGTTTTGTTCAATTACAAAAAAGTTTACAAAACTTCTATGCGAAGTTACGTGACGAGCCTAGCGCTTATGAGGTGCTAAGTATTCTATGCTGTTTTCTCATCTTTCCATTGACCATTATATATTAAGTGTTAAGCAGCAAGTTTATAGTGGACGCTGAATAATCAAGGCATCATTTTTTTTTTTTTTTTTTGGTACAGCAATAGAATAGCCTATTAAACGGAAAGCCGGAACCGTGCAATAGTGGGCCCACGATGTCCATGTTATTTGCACCGCTCAGGCCGCTTTTACCATTAATTGAGCTAATCAGTGGTTACACTGACAAAGGTAATAGCTCCCCTCCGAGGCACTGTGATGTAGTCAGTATCAATAACTTGATATAGTACAGTACATAATTTGTGCCCATTTTTCAGTAAATTTGGTGCAGGCTGGCAGTAAACTTGAAGCCGGTGCAGAGTAAAAAATGGCAGTGTGCGGCTGTTTGTTGGCTTTGACTTCAGTTGAACTGATAAGTTCCACGCCAGGCCTAAACTTTGAAGTAAAAACAGTGAAAAATGAGCCTGTCGTGTAGAGTGTTTGTATTCATGCGCGGCTGGCACAAGAGATAGCAGAGGAATGTGGGTGTGTTTGGTCGCTAAAAGCATTGAAAAAAAAAACCCACCAAACAAACAAACAAACACAAAAAAACCCGGAATATTGGAATTTGTTGTAATTTACCCTACACGTGTCACAGTGTCCGGCTTTGGCTTCTGGATTTTTGTGATTTTTGGTTTTTTTTTTGGGGGGGGAGGGGGAGGGGGGATTTTAAAGCATTTCTACGGTGTCGAGCATTATGTTAATAAGAATGTGTAGCATTTTCTTTGGAATCCTACCTATGTTGTGTAGCCTAGGCCAGTCGAGTGACCGACGTATGGATCCATTGAGACAACGGGGAAAGCTACTGCTTTTGTTACCTCCCCTAGCCGCGTTTCTACTTGATTTGCCGCACACGTCGTTCTGCGTGCCGTACGCCGCTGGCGGTGACTATTGATCGCACTGGGAAAATAGCCTGCTACCATTCCAGACAGACGTACGCCTTGTGTTCAATCGAACGCGCCCAAAGCCCCGAGAGTAACCTTTCCTTGCGATTGAACAACACGTTGTTCGCAGCATCAGCATCATGATATCCAGTGTAAACTGTTTACTGAACTTTGACAGTGGCTGCATTCCTGACAGGGAGTTCCTCGTCATCGGACAAAATGGAGCCAACGGCAGCTTCCTACTTCACCACGCCATATCGTCGTCCATCAAAGAAAAGAGGAGCGTGTGTCTGCTGAGTTTCGTGCAAAAGCTCCATCACTACAATTCAGTCTCGCAGAAAGTTGGAATAAACCTGCAGGCATCGGTCCAGTCTAACCAGGTTGTTTTCATTGATGGTCTGGATGAACTCTCCAAGACATTTTTTAAAGCAGGAGAGCCGAGTGAAAAAGTACCCGATGTTTTGGGTGAACTGAAGAAGAGTGTCTTGGCAGCTTTGCCGGTGCTACGGAAAGACGGAAATCGTGATCCAGTGATTGTGATAGATGACATTACTGTGTTGTTGAGCATGGGACTTCACGTAGCTGATGTTGAGAGATTCGTGCACAGTTTGTTGTGGGAGGCAATGTGTTTGGGTAGAAAAGATTCAGAGGTGACTGCAACTTCTGGTGTTTCGTTAGTGGTGGTGTGCTCTTACATGGAAGAAGATACAGAAGCCCTTGCACTGTGGAGATACCTGCAACACCTCAGCACAATGCATGTAGATGTTGTGGGACTTCAGACAGGTTACTGTAAAGATGTTCATGGACAGGTGAGAAACATCTGTTGTGCAGCAATGCTGTCAATTGACTTATCTCAGAATTTGTCATGTAAAATGGATTCACGTCATCTTTTGAACGTATTTTGAGAATGTCTTCAAATTTAATTATTCCCAGTAGCTTGACTTCTTGTCAGTGGACACAGTCTATAATGAACACATATATCTTCATCTAAGCCATGTCCCATTTATTCGAAGCATAGCAATCCTTTCTTTACAGCAAATTTCAGTATGGATCTGTCGCAGCCGTTTGTCAACGACTTTAATCAAGTGTATTGTACATGCAGACAATGCAATACATTTCTAATCATTTATTGCTGTAATGTTTTAGACTCTACATCAACTTTAATCTGTATTTTGAAATTCTGATTCACAGGTTTCTGTTGTGTGGGGGGACATGATTGATGCTCCAAGGCTGTGCCAGCAGAAGAAACAACAGTTTAAATTGTTGGACTCAGGAGTTGAGTTTTTTGCTGCAGGAATGTCAGCAGCTGTTTTGTGATGTACGCTCCTCATGGCTGACAATGATGAAGCTTTCAGTTTGAATGTACATTATGTAACCTTATGTATGAGGGTTCTGTGGTGAGCAGCATTCAGTGGAAGAACTTTATCTGTCACTCTGTGTGCATGTTCTTGTGCAACTCAAAAACCTCAAATAAAAACAAACAGTGGTGGCATGTGAATCTACCAATTTTAATGTTTTTTTTACTGCTATTTAGACAGGGAAACAGAAGTGTGCTATTTATCAACTAAAAACCACATCTGGTACTAAAAATAAAATGCATTTAGCAGCATACAAATGATAAAGTCATGAATATTGATTTGGGCATTTGTGTGTGTGTGTGTGTGAGAGAGAGAGACAGACAGATGGGCATATATGTATACATGCACTGGTTCACAGTTGTGAACTGGTCAAGCTTTCATTCAAAATGTGGGGCCTGAAATAAGAAAAATTCTTGCTCCAAGCACAGATGTACATAATTCAAAATCCAGTGTGCCGGTAAACACTTCTTTGTCTGCTGCAGTACAGTGTGAAAGTAGAAAACCTACAAGCAGGTATACACAAGTCATAAACATTTACATGTACAGGCATGTCTATATGATAAAATATATAAAAACATCCTTTTCACTTCTTCATGATGCCTCTGAACTTGCTGATACCATTGGCCACACCCACATTCATCTTGTCAACCTGAAAATAGAAAAAGACTTCAAATACAATAAAACCATCGTATGCACTACGTTCAATAGCAACAATACTTGTCTGTGGTTCACTACTACTTACTGCAGTACACCATTTCAACTGCATGGGATACTGGAAAATGTGTGTTCAACACGTAAGAGTAAACACCGAGCTGAACAGCGATTGTCAAATGCGCTCGCCCGCTCGCTTTCGCTACCAAATTTACCGTTGGGCGATTTAAAGCTCCGGTAGCGGTAGCCCGAATGGCGAGCAGGTATTCTGAGATGAATCAGAACCTAGCAGCCACTTCGGCTTCCAGAATTGTTTTTCGGGCTACCAGTTTTGTTCAGTGCGGTAGCCCGAATGGCTACCATGGTCCTGACACATTTGACGATCGCTGGTTGAACTGCTGGCTGGTTGGTCTTGAATTTGATTTAATGCACTGATCACTTCAGAGAGAGTAGGTATTTATTTCTTTAGGCTGTCCTCACTATGTGCTGCCCTACATCGTCCACTGAACAACCAAAGTTTTTCGTTTGTTTTGTTTTAAAATGATGCCCCCCCCCATAACAACAAAAACACACACACACAACACACACCCAAAAACCTGGGACATTCCTCTCACCTGCTGGATAATTTCAAAATAAATGTTGTCGGCATGTTCAACGGCCTTCTCCAGCTCTTGATGCTGTCGCTGACTGTCTTCAATCACTTGTTCCTTCTCTGCTGTCAGCCGCACCTTCTCTGATGCACACGAGCCCTCTGGATCTCGCAGTGATTCCTTCATGCTTGAAAAGAGGAAGAGCGAGAGAGGAATAAATATGCACAAAAATGCAAAGAAGAGACACATGTTGTAACCACAGACGTATAGAGATAGACGCACCGCTGCACGCTGCCACCGCTGCTTGCGAGTGTCGCTACGCGTCGGCCATCTTGCTGATACCACTCAGAGGCTCTGTGTATAGAACGCCTCGTTCGAAATACAAAGTTCTTTAGAAAGACGTCATCAGAAATGTGACGTAAGATAAAGCGGACCAATGCTATGCGCGCTATGTAAACAGCTGATAGCGTCTGGCCAATGCTATGCGCACTATGTAAACAGCTGGCACTGCCAGGTATTAGCAACATGGCGCGCGGCGGCGACACTTTTCCGGCACCGCGGTGCGTCTAGATCTATACGTCTGTGGTTGTAAACCACACATGGCTTGAGCATGAAACATTGTCTTATTCACAACACTGATTGGACACAATACAATTACAAATTTATACATGCAAAGAAAAACATACATGTACGTAACAGCTAGAACTGCCATCACTTCCACTGCCAAGAGTGTGTGTTGTACTAATGTAGTGCTGCGAGTCTTTCTATACGTTATTGCAAGAACAGGCACCATATGGATGTACAGGTACTATTTGACACTATCAATGTATTTAGTGGTAGGGGGTGTTGGGATTGGGGGGGGGGGGGGGGGGGGCTGACTGGATGGGTTGAGAGTATGCTGAAGTACAGGTGGGTCAAACGGACGAACAGAGTCATTTTGGCTTGAGTCTGATGCTGTTTTCCATCAGTGAATCTAACCATTACTCACTGTGAGAGTTGTGTGATCTGCTCCTGCATGCCTGCCTTCCTAGCATGGTACTGCAAGTCGGATTTTGACAGTTTGTCGTGTCGGGTAGCGAGCACTTGGCGCTGGTTGTCCAACCTGGCCGTCAGGTTCAGCGACTCTGAGCGCAAGTCCTGGCGTTTGTCTTGCTGCTTGCTTGTCTCCTTCTCCAACTCGCTGCACAAAAAGGAAAAAACGATGAAGAGTTCATATGGCCACATTACTAAACAAACAAGTGGGGGGCAGTTTCCTCTGCCTCTAAAGTTTACAGGCTAACTTCAGTAATGAAACTTGTCAGAGTGGGGTGGGGTGGGGTGGGTGTTTGGGGGGGTTTAACGTCCTCTTCCACCACAGACCTTGTCAGAGTGCATGCATTTACAGTGAAACCTGCTTCAGTTGTCCCCTCTGCATGGCACACACTTTTGTAAAGTGGTCACTGGTTTCAGGACCCCAGTGTTGTTTTTGTAACTAAACCTAGTATGCAAAACATCAGAGCCAAAGTTCCATAAACCCCACATTCAAGGCCACTTCTCTCTAGTCCTCTAAATATACATGTGCCACAGACATACATTAGTTATTACATGTACTGGCATAATGAAAAGGAATCAGAATCTAACACCACAAACTCACGCCAGTCTCTCTGAATCATTGCTGATGTCTCTTAGCAGCCGCAGAGACTTTTCTGTGTGCTGTTGCCGGGCATTGCACGCTGCTTCCTGCCGCTGGAGTTCAGTGAGGCGTGTCTGTCGCTCAGACACGCTTGATTTCAAGGACATGATGCGGTTCTTGGCCCGGTCCAGATCTGCCCTGACACGCTCTGGTGACTGCACGATGCGCTGTGATAACTTGTCCGCGTCCGCTTGAGCTGACAGGATATTAACCTTTATCTGATCCTGGAAACCAAAGTAATGAGTGATCAAGATCAAACAGCTATTATTCAAGCTTGTATTGAGACACCGATCAAGGGTTTACAGGGATGGATTTACTCAAATATGCCAATGAGACATTGTCTCCTTGACCGTCATTTTTATGAGACATTTTCATTTTCTATGAGACAGTCAAGTTCACCGGCATCACTCTGTCACATGTCTGTGCCGAGAGCCTGTTCCTAAGTGCAGTGATATTCAGGTTCTCAACGGGAAAGGACCTCTCGATCGCAGAACTCAGGGATGACAACAACTTTTAAGAAAGCAGAGGAGATTTTCCCGGGGGTCTGGGGCTGGCTTGCGTAGAAGGAAAGCCAGAAAAAATTGACAAGCGGGAGGGGGGGGGGGGGGGGGGGGGGAGGCAAGGCAGCTTACCGCAGCAGTCCTGAGACTGGCCCTCAAAATCGGAGCCTCATCACTAATATTAGATTAGTGTAACAGACTCTATGACTGACACGGACAGCGCATCTCTGCTTTGCGTTGTCAAGTGCGCTTGTGATGTCATGTTCGTGCGACATATGACGCATTTTGCGAAATTTCTATGCGACATTTTATCAAAATATGAGACATAGTCGCACGGTGCGCGAGAAAATCGATCCCTGGGTTTGTGATAATAATTATACATGCAGAAGATTACACAAGTACCAGCAAAATAAAAATAAACAACAAGTAAAGAAAAGTTTTTAAATGTAATTGTCACTGGGAGCTGACTTCATCACAAAAGATAAGATGGGCAGAAAGAACACAGTTGAAGCTGGCTCAAATTCAAAACCAGGAGACAGTCAGAAATTGCATCCCAAAGAGCAGCCATCCAGCTTAAGGTGTTGGCGTTGTGGAAACTTTGTTTCACTTACATTTGAAGCGTTGATTTCCGAAAGTTCCTTCTTCAGTTCAGCCAGGACTCTCTGCTGTGACTCACGCTGCTTGTGAAGCTCTTGTATGCGCAAACTGATGACATCATTCTCTTCTTGCAGCTGAAAAAAGACACCTTTCTGTGAAGGGATGAAATGACAGGAAAGAAGACAACTGTTTACAAGCACTGAAACTTCTGATAACAGTAATGTACAGCTACAGTACTAATTCCTAGAAAGCCTGATCATGTTCAGCACCACTGTCATTTGGATAATGCTAAAGAGCATAAGCACCACAGACGGTATTTGCACCTACACCTTTTTTCAACTTGACAGTAGAGCCAGTTTGATCCGAAGGTGTCCATGTGCAGCAATGTGATTACTGTTACTACTGCTCTAACACATGCATGGATATTAGCACTACTACTAGTACTAGCTTAAGTTTTCTTACTTTCACAAAATACACTTCTGTGGTGACAAGTCACAATGTTCCACTTCCTGTTCCAGTCAATACAATTGAAGTAGTCCTTTGATCCCGCAATTTTGCGTTTAACAACTTCACAGTTTTACTGTTTAATTCTCCATTTTTGCTCACCTGTTTGATCACTTGATTTGCATTAGCATCTTTCCTTGCTTGCAGGGTTTTCTTCAGCTCTTCATTCTCTTTCAGAACAAAGTCATAACCTTCACGCTGCCTTTCCTGTAAAGAAAACGGATTGTCTACAGTTCAGCAATGCAAGACATCTCTGACATGCATGAAAAATCAGATAACAGAAAATTATTACACAGGCTCCATTTACTACTCATGTAAGTCAGAACGGTAATTATCATGATATTAACTCTGTTGTGACGGGGCTGCCACTGCCTTGTGCCTGTGCTGGCACCCTGAAAATGCAGTAAACTGACTACAGCATGTGGTACATGTAAACCAACCTCTCTAGCAAGCTTAACTCTTTGACATCGCGAGCTTGGCCAGTGACCTACTTCCCTGCTGACGCGCATGCAGCTGCTGGCCGTTTAGGATGACGCGAATCGGTTCGCGGCTCGGTGCCTACGGCTGTTGAGAGTGACGCGAGCCGGTTCGCGTCCCGATGCGTAAAGGTTAACTGAAGACTCACACACTAGACATTTTGTGTATTAATAAAAAATCGATGGAGAATTCAATTTTGATGAGCTGTAGTTTATGTGGGCGATGCATGGCTGAACCTTTGACTGAAGCCTCCCTTCATGGATGAGTGAATACTCTAACGTTTCTGGTGAAGTACTATGTTGGCAGGGGACTGAAGACACACACCAACATCTCTGATCAGAATATTCCCATGGAGTGTTTTATAAAGACAATAATAACTGCAACCGCAAGTATAACATCAAGCAAAAGAGTCACAGACAAAGCATTTTGCGGAATGGATCAAGTGCTGTTAGTCTTACCAGATCTTCCTTTCTACTCTCAAACACCTCAGCTCTGACACTCCGAAAACGGATGAAATTGATGGCAGCACTAACAATCCGCAGAAGCCTTTTTGGTCCTATTAAAAAAGAAAAGGAGGAAGTACATGTTGCAATATGTAGCTAATAATGATTACGTGTTCAGCTTTGAACCATACAACACAAATCCCGGTACAATCATGAACAGACACTGAATTATTATCAATATACTTGAATAGATTTTTATAGGTTGTTCACACACAAATACAGGGATGGATTTACTCACATGCCAATGAGACATTGTCTCCTTGACCAGTCATTTTTATGAGACATTTTCATTTTCTATGAGACAATCAAGTTCACCCGCATCACTCTGTCACCGCCATGTCTGTGCCGAGAGCCTGTTCCTAAGTGCAGTGACGTTCAGGTTCTCAACGGAAAAGGACCTCTCGATCGCAGTACTGAGAAAACTGATAACGCGCCAATATTTTTTGCAACTCTTTTGAGCGAGAGTTCCTGGCAGCGTGCGCGGCGAGCGGGATAAGTAAGCCTCATCACTAATATTAGATTAGTGTAACAGACTCTATGACTGACACGGACAGCGCATCTCTGCTTTGCGTTGTCAAGTGCGCTTGTGAAGTCATGTTCGTGCGACATACGACGCATTTTGCGAAATTTCTATGCGACATTTTATCAAAATATGAGACATAGTCGCACGGCGCGCGAGAAAATCGATCCCTGCAAATTGATCTTAATTAAATCCTACCAAGTAAGTTTGGGGTTGTGCACCAGTGGCCTCATTAAAAAAAAAAATCATAATGAATTTCAATTTGACTTAGTGCTGCAATAAGAGCTATCAAGGAACCATTCATCTTGCCTGATTTTCGCATACACGACCAAAAAGAAAAAGTAAAAAAAAAAGTCGTGCAGAACAATATGCATTAAGGTGGGGCTTGATAGTTATTTCAATCTATCATCAGTATGAACATACATGAAAGTAAACTATGAGTATGAGAGTATCATAAGTATGCACAGATATACTTACTAGGATTGGTCAAGTCTTTGACCGTGAAGTCTGTGACTGTAGCTGCATGTAACACCTTTTGCCTAGGGAGAAATGTAATCATGTCAGAAAACAGTCTTCAGTAACTGAGTAACTAACGTGCTAAGTGAACTATCACTGGTCTAGTTGTAACTAATTCAACGCTTGACGAAGTCACTGTCTTATGTCAGTTATGTGCCTAACTCACATACATACATATATATCTGTCCTGCTCAGTTTCACCTCAATGACAACACATCCTTACACACAGGAAAATTTAAAAAAATATATTTTTTGTACAGTTGCTATTCATCAGTGAAAACAACAAAAAGTTGATGACAGTATTGACACCCCCTCCCCTCCACCACAAAACAATAACCACCAACAACAAACTCAAACCAACGGTGGTTACTCACAAAGCTAGTGCAAATGTCATGAGGGACAGGGATTCATCGTGAAGCTCACGATACTCCATGCAGCTGTCTAGTGGAAGAGACTGGTGAGACTGTAACAGTGAAAAGACAACAAATCATCTTATTAGTTAGAGTACTGCAGCACAAATTACAATTTAAATTAGCTGTCTACTTTGAAAAATAAATTTTCATGACTATTTTGACCTTGGCTCTCAGTCTCACATACCTGCATGATCAGGTCTGCCTGCTTTCCTGCTATGAGTTCAAAGATGTTCCCAAAAATTGACTGCCATCTCCGAGGCTGCAATATTAACATAATGATCATAGTGATGTGGCTTACTTGTAAATTATGTACAGAACATAACAGAAGCTAATGTTCTCTGTGCACAGCCACAAAGCTCTATAAAATAATTTAAATATGGTACATACATACATGTATTACAAAACCCAACAATTTAACACCAATGTTACATTCATGGACAGTGCTTCATTTTGGTTTGTTTTCGTGGATATTATATATGAGGGGTCAAATGACCCCTGGCAACTAAACGGGCATGTCAGTGAAGAAGGGTGCAGTGATGCACAACCTTATCAGCTGATCGCAAGTTGCATTGCAGGACTGAGAAAGGCCCTGTGCAACCCGTGGCTTAGAGAAACAGACACAATAACATAACTTACGGAGACTGGTTTTCATGCATCAGACATAGGCGTAACCCCCCCCCCCCCCCTCCCCACTGGCGCTCACCACACTTTGCAGGCACACTGGCAAAATGAAGCATTGCATGGATAACCCCCTACTGCCCTAGCATCCTATTCAGGATACTGGATACAGGATAGGTACATATCTCTTACCTCATCTATAATCCAAGTCACAATATAATCAACACTCACATTCTGCAATTTAATATTTCTGATAAAAACAAAAGTCCCCTCTAATCAAAAATGAGTTTTAAAAATCATTTTGTGGCATGCATAGTTACACAAATATATATATGCTCATCAGAATAGGATGATTTGCTGTGCACACTTGTGTACTCTAAACACAAACCAGTTATCGGCAAGACGCTTACATCTGGCTTTTTGAAGTCCTCCTCTGATACAGACAAGTTATTAACTTCCCGAAAGAAGGAAGCACAGTCTTCTGGAGACAGTATTGGAAAGCCGTAACTTTCAGACATAGCCTGAAAACACAAATCATTCAACATCAAGTTAATTTATGTTAAACCTCTGCAATTATGAAAATAACTATAAGACACCAGAAAGTCAATCTTGGTCATAATGAAGACAGATATTCCAAGAACGAGGCTGGGGAACAGCTGAGGAATAAAAAAATTTAGCCCGTCCTATGATGTTGTTTCCATTACTATGGAAACAACATAAAAACTAAAACCTACACCGGGATGCAGAGGCAGCGTCCTGCTGGGGGAACACAGGGGCAAATCCCCCTCCCCACCCCCAAGAAAACAAATTTCAGCATTTTAATTTAAAGGCATTTAGTAGCGTCTCCTGACACCCAAAAGTACAATACTGCCTTGATACTGACATACAAGTCTTCCAAAATGAACTCATATGACTCATATGACTATATGTTAATGTATCATGATTGTGTGTGCAACCTTTTTCCTCCTACCTTTCTTTGGCTGACACTGACATTTTTTTCTGGCTGCAAGAACAGGAAATTTGGCTGAAAATTGCCAAACGACTGAAAATTCCCCAGCCTGAAGAACATGCCACCTACAATGAATTTACCTACTGAACTAGCGGGCATAACTAATTCTCAAACGATCTTTCTGTCTCTCTGCCCTAGACCCCAGTCCACTTAATCTTAGGCAATTAAAAATCCTACTTCTAAAACCTCAATCATGCCTTGACTGCTGCCTTAGATTAAATCCCAGTGTCTGTCATGTACAGTATTCTGTAAAGGAGTAGTAGTAGTAGTAGTACTCGTAGGAAACGTCAACAATCTGGATATGTACAGCAAAGGGAGGTCATACTCATACAGTCATAGGCTACGGAACTGGAATTCATGCCCGAAAACCTGGTCTGAACATGCACTTCCCCACTAACTCTGAAACAATACAATTGTATGCTTCAAATTTTAGACAAGATTGTCTGCTTAAGATACGTACTGAGTCTGTTTTGTTGTTGACGGTGTTTTCTTGCTTTGAATATGGCGCTAACCGGAAGCCGATAAGGGAAGTCACTCCCAGTTTCCGATGCAGACGAACATACATGTGGGGATGCTGATGCACGTAGAACTGTGACATAATCATACGTTCCAGGCAAAAGGTGAGTTTGGGCCTGTGTAGTTTCGAGTATAAGGTTTCATGTTTTATTTTCGTCGCCGCTAAAGTAGAGGTCTCAAAGCAGTTGTGTGACTGCGTTTGTTTGCTGAAAACAGGACAGCTCGTACAATCAGCTCAGAATCTTAAATCGAAGGATGTGCATGTACGAATTATCCACTCACCTCTTCATCAATAATGCGAGCTGTAGTGTCTTTATCCCACTGTTTTGAAGCAGCCACCCAGTCAGTGCATACCGGTATTCATGTGTCCAGACAGATGCTATGGCAGCAATGCAGACGGATTCAGGAGACATGTCCCGCGTTGTGGAACACCTGGCCCAGGTGGAAGGAGTAGCAGAAGACATCCTTGCAGACAAACAGAAACTGATCGACCTAGATCGCCGACGAAACAAAACACGAGAAGCCATGAGGTATGTGACTTGAAGTTGAATCATTCATGGTTCAGTGTGTGTGTGGGTGTAGGATTGTGCATGTGTGGGTGAACCCTATTACTAGTATCACAGTTGTTTTGGAATTGACTGTTTATTAGGATGTATGTCTTTGTGGATGGGGATGGGGGCAAACTTTAGTATTAGGTCCTTAAAAGCTGTCATGATCATCTTTCCTTGCAGAATTCTGCAGAAAGACAAAACAGAAGAAAAGAAGTGGATTTGCTTCGGAAACATGTTCATCAAGGTTGAGAAGAAGAAGGCTTCCAGATTACTAGAACATGGTAAACAGATCGCGATTTTTTGTTCACTTGTTGTCTTTAGTTAAGTTTTGATAAGAATGAACTAGTATGTGTGCTTCCACATTATATAAAACTTTGCTTCTAGACACTAGACAGACAGGTTCAATGCAAGCAGTAGTCATGTCTCTGGGTGACTTGATTTCCAAGTGTGATAGACAAAGTGCACATTGGTTGTAGAGAGCATATATGGTCTTGCTTGATTTGGATGTCCCGTTCGTTTTAATTAGGACTACTTATACCATATACGTTTTAACTCTTAAGTCCTTGTACCGCTGCATTCCACTCCGTTCTGTCATTACCATACCGCTACGTTCCTCTCCGTATTTATCGCTATGTGGTCTAAGAGAAGCAACCACTATTTAGTGCTCTTCTGTGTGAGAGATCAGGTTTAGTCACTTCCTGTATTCCTCATGGTGGTGTTTTTCTGTAAACCTTATGGGACTGAGGCTTGGCAGTAGTAGAAAACCTTATGGGACATTATGAGTTAAACTCCAGCTTACGCACCCAGTTTCGAATTCTCTTACATCTTCAGGGAGCTTTGGGACTGCAATTCACACAGGATGCTATTTCAAGTTTGAAAAGAGTGGGTGGAGAAACACATGTTCACACTGCATGAATAGTAATTGAACTTTGTTTTGTACAAGAAATTTTCATCACTGAACAGACTTGATGTAACACTACTTACCTGCGTTATTGTTGCTTGTTGCTTGCAGATTTTGATGAGATCGAGAAAGAGATGTCCAAAACACGCACAGAACTGAAGCCCAAGGTGAATCAACTTCGTGACTTGGAACACAAAGAAGAGGCTAAAGGCTTTAATTTGAATCCTTTGAGCGACTCCGAGATGAAAGCCGTCAAAGATCTGTTGTGACATCCATTGCATTTCCTGTGCGTGTGTGTGTGTGTGTGTGTGCACCAGATGACATTCAGGGCCATAAGAGGCTCAAATTCATGTTCTTCAACTTCTTGTGCGAGTGTGTGTGAGCTTCCAGTCCCGCGAGAAACATTATATTGAGCAGAACGGTGGCTTGTCTGTACTCTGGTGTGTGGTAGTGATGGTACGAGGGTGCTTGAGATGACAAGAACATAAAGAGAGAGGATTGATAAAGTCTTTCTGCTTTGTTGTTTCTTGTTTTCAGACTGTATCTCTAAACTGGAGACAATTACAGATTCCAATCTGATAGTTCTATTGATAGAGGGTACACATTTATGTGACATCACCATCATAAGAAAACACCAAAACTGCACTGGAATGAAGTTTACTGATGAAGTTGGAACTGATGCCGCAATCACTGCATGCAGTTCAAGTACATGTACATGCATCGCACTATATGTCTACAAGAAGAGCCAATCACAATTCCCATGCACACCTGTGCAATGCTAAACAAGGTCCATACTCATAACCAGCTATTTTAACCTGAGGTGCTGCTGGTCTGGTAATATCTAACAGCTTTACATGGTAAATTTCAGCTGGTTTTGTGGCTGCTCATGCCGTGATGTAGTCCTTGCCCATTTCTATCACAATGACACTTCTACAAAGATCCCACTACATGTGTATATGTGCTATCACACTCAAAACTCACCAACACATTCACATTGCTACTACCGGTACACAGAATCGCCCAGTAAAAAACCTTGATGGCATCACAGCTGCATCCGAAAATTTACTCAATGTGCTACATTAAGCTAAAATGTCTACAGAACACACCACACATAACAATGGTTCACAATCCTCACAGACATTAGAACAGCATGAATAATAAATATTGTCAAGGGGGGGGGGGGGGGGGGGGGGGGGGGGGGGGGTGGACTCTTTAATAAGAGACCATTCATGTGCATCAGCAGTGTGTGAACTGATAAAACTAACTGTAGGAAAACACTGTTGAATGTTACGTAAGCTGTAGAAAAAATGGTTTAACTCTTTGACGACGGAGCGCAATTTCTGACACACGATTTCCTATAGGAAATCGTGTGTCAGAAATTGCGCTCCGTCGTCAAAGAGTTAAACCCTGGTAGCGCTGGTAATTGAATATTCTGGACTACCTCTACAGCTTTTGGCATAAGACAAACTAACTCGGCAAGACCAGGGTTAAATGTAACACAGGCTGTAGAAAAATTTGTATTAACTTCGGACGAATCGCACATGCAGAAACACTACAACTGGTAATTTTAGTGCTCTTTAGTGTGAAAATTCAAACATTGTGCAAGCAACAAGAGGTTGAATACTTGCCCACCTTATCAAATTCCATCTGGGATTAATAACGTAATTTGAATTGAACTGAATTGAATTGAAACACTACCTTGCAAACACACACTCACACACTTTACCCCAAGAATGGAATTCTACCACAGTGCAAATAAAAAGTTATGTATCAACTTCCCTCTTTTGTTTTTTCTTTTTTTTTTTTAAAAAGCTCACCTCTGGAAGACTACAATATTAAAAATTATAAAGACTATGTACAGCTTCAGAACTGACTGATAAAACAACCACTGGCCAAAAAAGTTTCAGACAAACGAAGACCATTTGGAAGTCACATCCCGTACAAAGATGAAACAATATGGCAAAGGAGGTAACATAAACCAGAAACCATGGATAGGGGAGACCGGAAACCGTTTATATTATCCCTCTTGGGATCAGTGCTGTGGGTGTAGTGACCAACATCAGAACAAAAAACATACACTACCTCAAAAAAACTTTTGACAAACCAACTTTTTGTATGGAAGCTGCATTGCACAAGTACTTGGAAAACATATAAGTAAGTAAGGCAAAGGCAGAAATGTCTCAAAGTAAAAATAAACTTCATCAAGTAAATCTGCAAAAATCAGACTTACAAATTTTGCAGGGTTTTTTTTTTTTTTTTTTTTCAAAACAAGGGCGATTTTAGGTGGAAATAACTACAAATCTGTAAACTGGAACGTTACATTGAATCAAAGCTGCAAAACCATGGCAATGATTCTCTGTGGTTTCCAGTCCTCCCTATCGGCTGTCTCTGCATAAACCAACTTCTCTGGAACAAAAGCTAGTATCATTTATCTCACCTTATCCAGTATGGCAGAAGATGGCTGATTTTGACATTAACATAAAGCTGAAAAAATGCTTCACACTATCACACATCATCATCACATAGCATTGGTTAGTTTGCTCATAAAGAGTGGAACGACTGAACTACATGCATGCAAGTAAATCGAAAACTTTCTTCTACATATGATCACCAAAATATATGACACATCAAACCGACACGAGAGTTACATGTCCTAAAGCTGACCACAGCTCAGCTTACAGAACTAAAATATAAAAAAAGGTGGGGGGGGGGGGGGGGGGAGGGTGTCTAAAATACTGTAAAATAAAATAAAACCTTACAGATAGACAAGATTGCATTCATTTGTGGCCCTTTGAGAAAGCTGAGGTAAAAATCTGAAATCCATGGTACTGCTAGAAGACTGGTCGATGTCATGGTCATCATAGTTCGTGATGGGTGAACAATCAGAAGCAGCGTGCATCACCATGAACCAGTACAATACTAAACTCCCATTGGTCCCCAGCAAATTTGATTTTCATGGTGATTGTGATGGTCATGAAGCCACTCAAAATGTTTCATCACCAAACAATGAACTGTCTGACAATAAAGAGGGGTCAAACACAGAATATGCGTCCAAAATGTTCTGTAAAATTGCATGACACTAGTCAGACACTCTGACAAGGTTTGCAAGCTCGTGGACACGATGACGGTTGGCCACCATGTAGCAGTGGGTTTGCCACATCATGTCTATCAGTGTGGAATGCTCGTGGCAGTCCAGTGGAATGTCTGCCGAGAGTTGTGGACTGAAGCGGAAGAATGGTACACCGATCATGCTACACCATGCTCGGGAACGGTCCACTACCCGTCCTTCAGACTGACTTGCCTGGAATGAGAGAAATAACTTTGCATTTACATGTACTCAACTGCAGCAAAAGCTGCTGGGAGTAGAACTGTTTTGTTGTTGTTGTTTTCAGTTAGTGCAAATTCTGATAAAAATGCAAGAGATAGGCTTCGCTTTGTCGCAGTCTTTATTTTTACACAGGAACAAACACGTAAAACAAAAAACAGAACAGAAACAACAAACAAGCAGATAATACCCTGACCTGATCAACGAGCATGCGACCAAGCGATAGTGCTCCCGACACTGCACGGTAGGCATCGATAATCCCCTCCGGACGAAACACGTCAACATTTTTCACCTCATTAACAGGAATACGGCCTGTCCCTAAGGAGACCACACATCCAATACGCCGTACTTTGTCTTCCTGTCCCTGCAAAATCAGAGAACAGGACTGAGACATTTACAAATTTTAAATTATTGCATTGCACAGATCAAGTACTTGCCAGGAAGAATGTTAATTAATTTGAAATATCTTCTTCACTATCCTGTAAGCAAAACACCTAACACAAATGTAGTATGCAATTATGAAACAGTAGGCACGTGAACTAGAGACACTAATCCAACTGGAAACTGTGTGTGTGTGTGTGTGTGTGTGTGTGTGTGTGTGTGTGTGTGTGTGTGTGTGTGTGTGTGAACATAAGTACATTGCACCTACAGTCATCCGCAGCCCAATATTGTATTCGTGGATTTCAGTCAGCATGTCCACAGTTGGGTTGTTGGAAATAAGGCCACCGTCCAAAAACTGTCCATATGCTCGAAAATAGGTTGGCGCTGCTCCTGTACTGCGAGCAGCCTCCCATATCAGTTGTTCTGGAACACACAGTGGGATCCAGTCAGGAGAATTCTAAATCTCTATAATTGACTAAAAATCTTCCCATTGTCATGATGATGTACATGTATACCATAAAAAATGAATTTTTAAAAAGGCTACTGCACTGGAGATAAACTGACACATTTCTGAACGCAGCACACTAAAGTGTCCTTCTACAGTCAAATTACTGGGAACAGTCGGGTCAAGACTGATTGCTCCTATCACACTTGCAAAACTCAAGATGAGAAATCAGGTTGTTACCATTTGGTGGTGTTCTGACTGGAAAGCGCCTCTCTTTGTCTTCATCGGTGTGTGGTTCCTCAAACAGCTGTTCGTAGTTGCGAAATATGTGAAGTGCTGCCGGATACCTGTCTGCTAATGTAGCTGTCACCATTACTCTGAAATACAGAAGGTGAGTAAGGTGACTAAAATGCAGCATAATATCGCAGTCTACATGAAGTTACACCCTGTAATCTTCCCCCACTCTACCTTACTTACCACTAGATTGTATGCAATGTCAATGCATGTGATCTGATGCAATATATCCTACTGCTGCTCCCCCACAATTATTAAGGAGATTGAGTTCCACTGTTTTAAAAGCATGTCTGTGTCATACATGTACTCTCACCCAAAGACGCAAAATTATAAAAGACTAAACACAATTTATCCTACTAATGCTTCCACACAATATTAAGGAGATTGTGTTCCACCAAAGACACAAGCTCTATTAAATTTGCTTTCATGTGCTGACCTGTATGGCAAAGATCACATTCCATACTCATCAGATAATAAATTAAAATTTCATAATATCAGTAAGATGTGTTGGTCCTGTGAAGCTTACAACAGTGCATTAACAAGCTTCCACTCACTTTGGAGAAACAATGTCTGACATGTGAGAGTTTTCCCCAAACTCCCGTTTCAGCATGGTCTCAAACAGCTGGCTGTTGTACGGACGGGTTCCCTTGAAAACTTCATCTTTCATTCGCACGTACAAGCCCTTGATGTACGGAAGGGAGAAACCTGAAATGATCACGGACGAGAGACAACGCAAACATGTAAAGTGGGATAAAACACTTGAGCTATAAATAACTATGCACAACAGCAATTAAAAGACAGTTGAATGTTTGTTTGAACCTAATTTCTCCCAATTCTAATGCATAAACTCCCACTCCCAAGCACCATCATCATCATCATCATCATCATCATCACCATCATCAAGATGACCACTCAAAGCAGCAGCAACCCACCCATGGCAATTCCTAGAGCTAGGATGCCTCCTGTGCTCGTGCCTCCAATCCAATCAAAACACTCGCGGATGGGTTTGCCAAGTGCCGCTTCAATCTCCATCAAGATCTGAATCAGCACTAAACCACGAATCCCACCTCCATCCAGACTCAGAACCTGGAAAAAAAAAAAAAAGGGGGGGGGGGGGGGGAGATGCTGTGTGTACTTTCCTGCACTGACTGTGTATCAGATTCAAAAACAAACAGTTGAGAATTATCCGGGGATCAATGAAATAAGTACATGCACATGTACTTTAACATTTCAGTTTGACAGAATGGATGTCTTCACATTTTCAGCATCATTCATTTTTTTTTTTTTAAGTCACACCCTAACAGCATATAATTATGTTCCCCATGGGTAAAAAAAAAAAAAAAAAAAAAAAGGAAGCAAAAAGTCTGGCTTCACATGCCTATGAACTAGTCCCATTCTGTCACTATAGCTCCAAGTTCAAGAAGAGGTGGCGATGCTGTAGCATTCACTGAGAGTTGATGACCTGCGTTTCATTAGAAGGTGAAAATGGCAATGAAAGTTTCACACTCACTCGATCACCGATATTACTGGGCAGATCCACCATGTCCAGTACGGCTCCTGATGACTTGGTTGCTGTTGCATTCTTGCCAATCCCAGCTCCTGACAGCAGCTCATCAAGCAGGGCTGTTCAAATGCAAGAGATTTTTTTTCATTAGCTTCATTATCATCTTCAGCAGGTCCACTCCAACCCACTTAACACACATTTTTACGGAGCACCTACACCTCTACCAGGAAGACTGCCAACAAAACTCAAAATCAAACAGAAAACATGAAGAGGATACAGTGTTAGGAAAATCTACGCAAGCACAATGGACGCAGATGGTATTTTGTACGTGTGCAATATGCAAATGGAAAAAGTGTTTCTGCCCCTGCCCCTGAACTCTTGCTAATGGAGCAAGGTAACTGCCCAAACTATGCAAACTATTCTATGAACCCCTGGGCAATGGACCAAGTACAGATACCTCCTTCACACTACAACACGGATTCATAAAACAGCCAAGCTCACTTGCAAAAAGGCAGATGAAAATGAGACCACTAGCAGTCCAACATGAAAACAGGATACATGCATAGGGACACACAAGAGCAGAAACAAGGGAGTCTCACCAACACTATCAACTCTCATGAGGTTTGACATGGCTTTGTCCGGTACACCGTTGTGACTGCCTTCTGGTGAGCAGCCCGCTACGCATCCCTTCACCTCGGATGTGCACCGCTTGGCTCCTGATACGTGCAGCAGGTACAGGATCAATTCTCTGCAGATGATATACAAAAATGATTAAAAGTCACAGCAGATAAAAAAACGAAAAAATGAGTACATATCTACCTGAACAAACACAGACTGAACTAAAACGTCATGTTAATCATGTAATGGCAATTTTTGGAACCCACGTAATATAAGGATAATAATAATAATAATAACTGTGTATTGTATGGGCACTTGGTCCAATTTCTTGAACTGGCTCAAAGTGCCGCGAACCGAACCCAACAAGCACGCTCACGTGAATCACAAGCATTCTCTCACACACTGGACATGATGAACACATTACAATCATGTGGTACGAAGGGTCAGCTCAGCTATTTAAGTTTCGAAAATTAGAATTGCACCGGGGCGGTCGGTAGTCTAGTGGTTAAGAGACTTGTCACCAATGCGAGAGGTCAGGGGTTCGAGTCCCACTCGGGGCAAAGAATTTTTCCTTCTCGTATGTGGCACTGTTCATTCGGGCCGATCGTCGGGGGTTCTCTCCGGGTACTCCGGCTTCCTCCCCCTCTGCTTTGGAAATGTTCAGCCCACCAAATTTGAAAAATAAATGCAATTCTAAATTCCGAAATTTAAATAGCTGAGCTGACCCTTCGCACCACGTGATTGTAATGTGTTCATGTCCAGTGTGTGAGAGAATGCGCGTGATTCACGTGAGCGTGCGTGTTGGGTTCAGTTTGCGGCGCTTTGAGCCGATTCGTGAAATTGGGTAAAGCGCCTATACAATACTCATTATTATTATTATTATTTACAAATTTTGTGGGCTGAACATTTCCAAAGCACAGGGGGAGGAAGCCGGAGAGAACCTCCAACAATCAGCCTAAATGAATGGTACCACGTACAAGAATAAAAATTCTTTGCCCCGAGTGGGACTCAAATCTGACCTCTCGCATTAGTGATGAAGTCTTAACCACTAGACCACTGACCGCCCCCAATGTACATCTCACCTGTTTTTTCCTTTAGAGGTGGAAGCCACATGGCGTGGGGATTGGTTACTGGAGTTTCTCATGTTGGGATCAGCATTAAACACAATGTAGGTTCTCACCATTTCAGGATTGTCCTCCTACCACAAAGAAATTAAGTTACAAGCACTTTAATCTAATGGCCCTAACACACATAAAAGAAATCATAATTATATCAAAATTATGGCCTACACTCCACTGTGACAAGATACTGTTCGTGTTCTACAGGCTCCTCAGATCAGAGGTTGCAAATAAGTTTATCAGTTTCATTACAATTTCTCTGCATGGCATTGCAACTGAGCACTCATTCAGACTCCACCGAAACAATACTCCCAGGTTCACATGTTACATACCAGAACTGCTTTGTGAAGCACAGTCTCTCCAGCACTATTCTGTACGTTGCTGTTAGCTCCGTGGCAAAGCAATGACAGGATGCAACTCTGTCGCTTCTCGCGCATCATCAGCAGCAAAGGGGCCTCACCATCCACATTCTTTACATTCAGGTCACAGCGAGGCAACATTGCCAGCTTGGACACCATCTGCACAGTACAATTTGATGCATAAGAAGTTACATTTCTTGTGTGTGTGTGCATGTGTGTGTGTGTGTGTGTGTGTGTGTGTGTGTGTGTGTGTGTGTGTGTGTGTGTGTGTATGTGTGTAACTGACTATGAAAGTGGTAGAAAGTGGTAGAGTGTTGGATACAGGGGATTCAAAGTGTTCCTCAATGAAGGGGCATTGGTGGGGGGGGGGGGGACAACAAGCACAAGAGAACTGCGCCATACTAATGGAAGCCTAGAATTACACATAATTAAGTAATGCTAATATGCAAGCCTTGTGAGATCCGTACCTCTTCAGAACATGCATGGTGTAGAGGTGTCCGCCCAGCTGAGTCTTTTGCATTGATCTGGTTGCTGTGTTTTGAAATTATGGCGTCCACAGACCTGTGTACAATAACAACAATGTCTGCTGTTCCATTTCACTTCTCTTAGTACATGTATCACAATGACAGACACTGAACACACACACACACACACACACACACACACACACACACACACACACACAGTTAAAAGCTACAGATGGCAATGCCATGAACAGGTCGGCGTGTGTGTGTGTGAGAGTTTAACACCCTTTTCCGCCACATAAGGGTGATACACACGTATCAAAGATGGGGCAACGAGAAAAAAGGCCAACACAATATCTGGCCCCAGGGGAACTTGAACTCATGACCCAAGCATTGAAAGTCCAACGCTCCACCATTCAACTGTACCCGCTCCCCATGCCATGATAGATTAGCAGTATGTGTTACCAAAGGATGTTGACTATCTGGTCACTAGGACTGGACGATAGAAAAGTCTCCAAACTTACCTCATGTCTCCATTAGAGACAGCAGCATGAATAGGTAAGGTACTGGTGTTGGTGATGCTGGGGTCGGCTCCAGCATGAATGAGGACCTCCGTCGCCTCTGGCAGCTTCTTCATGCAGGCGAGGAAGAGGGGCGTCTCTCCTTTGGCATTGGGCCAGTTGATCATTCCAGATTTGTCATAGTCTTTCAACACCTGTGGTAAACAGATTATGTGTACAGCATGCAAGCAGTTGAAAGGTTTGATTAATTTTTGAACTATGGCAAAACAAACAAATCTAATGTCCAATAAGGAAAAGCAGGTGCAATGGAACGGGGCCGCAAAAGAAGAGAACTGAAATGCTGGAAGTTCCTGTACACACCCACAATGTCTTCACTGATCATCCTCTAACAATACACTCCCAAATATTTCACAGCTTTTAATGTTTTCATACAAAGGCATGTCAAACACTGTCCAAGAATATTAGTGCACAACTGAACTGTGATATACATCCCCCCCCCCCCCCCCACACACACACACACACTCTCACCACCACCCAAGAACAGCTAAAATAAAACAGAAACCAAACAAAAAACAAACAAAAAACAGAAACAACCAAACAAAACCAAACGTAACCAACAAAACAAACAAACAACCAAAAAAACAATTCATTTACAGTAATGACAAGAGGGCAGGAGGTGACAGCCTGGTGGTACACAGTGTTGCCCTGCTTGTCTGTTGTGTTCACGGACGCTCCAAACTGAAGCAGCAGCTCCAGACTCTGTGGCTGTTTGCCCATCACGCTCGCCATCAAGGGGGTGATCTGGGTCGCTGGACAAGGACTGTTGATATAGCTGTGAAGACAAAGAATGTGACGGGGTAAAAGAACACAAGAATGACAGCAGTCTGAACGAGTGTGGTAAAAAGGGCAATGTAAAGCAATCAACAGTACGAGAAATGAAAGCAGTTCCTGGACTGAGAAAACCAAATCATTTCTACCAGGTCTACTTTCTATTCATAAAATTACACTTTATATATGGTAATTCAGCTGCTTTGAGGACAACTTTATTCTGGTCTGACTGGTGGCGGACTTAGATCTGACTATCACTGTGCAACGCCTCTTTGGTGAAATCTGTCCTATCAGCTAGGCAGGCAGAACATTTCTATCATTCAATGTACGGGCCTACAAAGTAAGAGACACAGTAGTTTAAAAAAAAAAATTCAGGTGTGTCCTTTGTGATATCTAGACATCATACAACAAAAAAAATCACTACGATTACAGAATTTCTTAGATAAAATCTCAAAGTCCAAGTAGCAGAAGCCAAAATCTCTGCAGCTCTTACCCTTGAATTTCCTTATTTTCCAAAGCCCCATGTAGACCAACATAGGCCGCTACATGCGCAACATTCCAGGTTTGACGGTCACGCGAGCAGTCACACAACTTTTGCATTATTTCTTCTGTCAGAAGAGTGGGGCAGTTTCTCCCAAGCAATATCACAACTTTGCTCAGTGTGTCAAACATGCACTTTGCCTCTGTTTCGTTTGTCAACCGGAAAATGCTGAAAACAGTTGAAAAGAAGAGCACTGAAATAGTTCTATCAGTTGGTTAGTCAGTAGAGTACCTGTACCTTCTGCAAAGTATTTTTGTTTACAAACTGATCTGTCCACTGCATGAGTATGTGCTTGTATGGTGCATGGTTCCTGAATTCAATTCAAAGGTGACACAGTAAAACAGGTTAGGATAAATGTTTCACACTTTTGTAAACTTTAACAATGGTGTCATTATACTTGTAAACATCAAATGTTACATCTGTTGTTGATAGCTAGTGTTCCTGTGCTCCCGATTACCTAGAGAACCAGTACACTGACCTGATTCTGTGTACACGTGCACACATTCAGACATCACATGGACAGAGGTAAATGAAACAATACTCGGTGCGATCTATACAAACCTGTAACATTTCTTTGTGGGCCCAACACCGACCACAACACACTCAGTCAGTCCAGTTCGCTTGAACAGGTAGAGGCAGTCAATGTGCTGCACGACTTGTGCACTGAAAATCAGCAATCATCAAAAAAGTTATACACTGTGGACAGCGTTAGGTACACTGGTAAAATTACATATACAATACATCATTATTAATATGAGACCAATAGCATCTTCCAAAACTATGGTCTTATAATGCATTGGCAATAACACACACACAGAAAAAATATATATATAACTTCAAGGGTTCAATAAACTTCTGCCAATACATACCTTTTATATATCTCAAAATCAACACTCTGAACTTTGAATGGTGAGATGGTAGCCTGAGCAATGTTTACAATACCACCGATGCCAGTGGATAACTGTCTGATGAGGTCCATGTTTGCTGTGTGATGAGCCGTCTATATTGCAATGATACTATAGCAGACTGATCCACCAATGCCCTGAAAAAAAGACTGCTGCTTACTATATCAACATCGTAAAATAAGTTTTGATAACTGACGTTCATGTACCTAAATCCTCTTGTTCAACTGCGATGCTTGCTAAATGAGGAAATAGTTGACTAAAATTTAATGTGGTGACACTAGTTTGGAAACAGTCGCATCATAAGTCTGCAAGTTAAAAACCCAGCAGCTGCTGAAGAATATCTTCCATTTTCTAATGCCCCGCCTCCTCACAAACGAGTATTGCTACAAAGTAGATTACCCGAAAAAAAAAAAAGTCTAGACAAGCCTGCAGTCACAGTCATATGACTTGGTTTGTGCGGCATTACGCCGTTGTCAACAAATAACAATCAAGTCCTTACCTCACAAGAACTGAGTCACGAGCTTTTTCAGCTAGGTGGACTACAGGGAGAAATTTATGAAGAATCTCTTGATGTGCTTTATCAAACGGATTCTCTGAGAAATAAGTAAAGAATCAGCAAAATACCATTTTCGATTCCGAGGGGACAGATCGCCATAGCACCGGAAGCAGACGAATTCAAGGGACGTTACGCTCATACCAACATGGCGACCATGGCAAGAACTTTGAGCCTAGGACGATTGTGCTGCAGACAATTTTTAACTGCGTCAGGCGTGCGCTCGTCTCCATTGCGCTCATGTTCTTATTATCCTATAAATGATAATTTGTACGGCCTTACGGATGAACAGAAACAGGTAATATTCGAGGGAGACACTTGCTGTATATTGAAACTTACATAAGTAGTATGACCCTGTACAACTTTCACAACTCAGCAGCACTGGGATTCCCCCCTACCCCCTCCCACCCCCCTCCCCTCCCACCCCCTCTCACCCTCCTCTTTTCCATAGTTGACAGGGGGAAGATGGCTGTCTCACTGCGGACACAGAAATGACACCATTCTTTCTGACTGATCAAATATTGGGAACCATACAGCAGATACATGTATACATACATGTGTTTGTCTGGTTTCAGCTCCGTGAGAGTGTGTTCCAGTTTGTGCAGAAGGAACTGGCTCCAAAGGCTCAGCAGATTGACAAAGACAACACTTTCGCTGACATGAAGGTATATTAATGAATGATTGGTGTTACTTACAAACACTGAGAATGGTATTTTTCCACCAAGATTCTTAGATAGCAGTTGTAACTTTTATTCTGTAGCATGATACATTTCTGTCAATATGAATTACTGTATCAATAGATTATCTTAATAGGTGCTACTGCCACCTTTATGTGCATACTGCAAGTACAGAGTGTGTGAAAATGATTAAGTGCTTTACAGCTTGTGGTATACTTTTTGTCCCATCAGAAATTTTGGCTTCAGTGTGGAGAACTTGGTCTTCTTGGTGCAACTGCTCCAAGTAAGTATAAGATAAGATAAGATAGGATAAGATAAGAATAACTTTATCAATCCCCTCAGGGAAATTTGTGGTGTTTTTGATCACATAGTACACAGTAAAACTATTATAACACAAGATCAGAATCTCCATGTAAAAATCAACCATGCACCCACACACACTCTTCACTCACAACGAGTATATATATATACCCATCACATACACTCATGGTAGTAATACTGTAAGTGATTAAGTGGTGTACTGTGTGTTCACGCAGTGAATCGGAGAAAAAGGCAGTGTCGGTGAAGAGCTGTTTCTGAAGCAATTGGATTCCAGTAAAAATGAAATTACAATTTTGTTCTAATGATCACTTATAGGAATTTCATTTGCTCCCTGTGTCTTCAGCATACGTCATATGAAGTTTATTCACTTAAAAAAAAAAAAAAGTCAAGCGGGATGTTATCATAGAAGCTACATACAAACTGGTATTTTGTCTCTTTCACAGGTGAGTATGGAGGGTCGGAGCTGGGCTACTTGGATCACGTTCTCATCATGGAGGAAATGTCTCGCGGCTCAGCTGCCATTGCCCTCAGCTACGGAGCTCACTCCAACCTTTGTGTCAACCAGATTGTTCGCAATGGGTCTCAGGCACAGAAAGAAAAATACCTGCCAAAGGTCAGTGCAGAATGATGGCCACTGTTCTTCTGTTGCATTCTGTATCCTGCAGAGACAGTGGTTAGTACACTTTTGAACCACTAACTACTACTGATGATTGGTACTAACCCAACATGTTTTACTTCAGTCACTGCTGAGATCCAGAGGTACATGTACATGTACTGACTTTTTATGGGGAAGAGAAACAAAAGAGCAGTAAGCAGTCACTCTCAGCTGAAAACTTCCTATTGTCACACCCCTGGCTAGTGTCAAGATTTCACAAATCACTGCCCTCTGTTCTCTGGGGACAATTTGGGATTACACCAGCCACAAAGCAGACACTGGATGTGCTCACCATCACACCTGTCTAGAGGTGTAATAAAATGTAGTAGGGGCATGCAACACCAAAGCGCAAGCACAGATCGGCCTAAAAGGAGTGACATCAGTGGCTACTGGCAACTCAGTGACTGTCTTTTACAGGGTGACAGGCTGGCTGTGACTGCTGTAATAGGGGGCATGGCTGCATTAGACAGGTGACTGTCTTTTACATGTAAATATAGAGGGAAAATGCTGGGGGAATCCTTTGGGGTGACCAGCCTTGGCAGTGGCACAGCTCATAGAGGTGACCATCTTGGCAGGTTTGATTGTACCTGAGTCAGCCATGAAGTGCTGTCACTCATTTCGAATCTGCAAATTCTGTTACTTTTTTTGGTTTGCACTTTAGCTATGTATAGTCAGTGGTCTGTGTAATTGTATTTGAAAGCAGTCATGTCATTATGTTTTATTTGGGTTTTTTTTTCTACAGCTGATCAAAGGTGAAGCGATAGGAGCTTTGGCAATGAGTGAGCCAAACAGTGGATCTGATGTCGTTTCCATGCGTCTCAAAGCAGAAAAGAAAGGTATGAATCGCACTCACACTTACAAGTCAGAGGGGCAGCTTCCCACCTTGAACGTTCCAAGTTAAGGTAGGATGCAACTACAATTTTAATTATACTGATAATCTTTGCACCATTTTAGCGGGTACTATTTGAACTGAATACACAAATAATGTCCCTGAAAATCTAACATTGTTTGATCCACACAGGTGACTATTATGTGCTGAATGGCAACAAGTTCTGGATTACCAATGGACCAGATGCTGATGTTCTTGTCGTCTATGCTAAAACAGACTTCACCACTGACAAACCACAGCATGGCATCACTGCCTTCATCATTGAAAAGGTGTGACAGCTTTTATTGGATACATGGCTGACGTGTGACAGCTTTTTTTGGATACATGGCTGATACAGGGGATTTGGTCTAGTGGTTAAGGCATCCGACTTCGATCCTGAGCTGCCTGGTTCGAGTCCCCGGTGGGCAGGAACATGGTGGGATTTTTCCTTATCATATCGAGTCAAATCCATGTGCAGACTCGTTTACGGTGCCTGTCTCGCCTTCGTGTACACACGCACGCACATACATCAAGTGTGCACGCTAAAAATCCCACGTTCATCTTTCGAAGAAGAGTAGGCTGTGGCCGGTGGCGTGGTAAAACAGAAATACTGTCGCACGCACCAGAGTGAATAGCAGGGTGGAGGTTTGCACATAAAGTAGCGCTTAGCGGCAGCAGGCTTTCACTGCTTCGTCCTCCAGCCCTGCGGTGCCGTGAGCATTTCAGTAGAGATGGATATGTGCGTCATGAAGATCAACACCACTGCCAACACACCAGTCACAGTCGGTGGAGAGCCCATCAGGGAGGTAGAGTCCTTTGTCTACCTGGGAAGTGTGGTTGATGGACAGGGAGGCACAGACCGAGACGTCACAGCCAGAATCGGCAAGGCAAGAGCAGCAATGGTCATGCTGAAGAACATCTGGGCATCCAAAGTTGTCAGCATAAGAACCAAACTTCGCATCTTCAACTCCAACGTGAAGTCAGTTCTGCTCTACGGATGCGAAACATGGAGGACAACGAGGACGATGCAGCAGAAGATCCAGACATTTCTCAACACCTGTCTGAGGCGCATCTTCAACATCCGTTGGCCAGAGAAGATCCGTAACGAAGAGCTGTGGGAGCGAGCAGGGCAGGAACCAGCGGCCAAGCAGATCCTGCGGAGGAAGTGGGGCTGGATTGGACACACCCTCAGGAAGCCAGCATCCAGCACCACACGCCAAGCCCTGACATGGAACCCACAGGGGAAAAGGAAGAGAGGCCGGCCTCGCAACAGCTGGAGGCGGGACACTGAGGCAGAGTTATATAAGCAGGGGACCAACTGGACTGGAGTGGCAAGAATAGCCCAGAACAGAGTGCGATGGCGAAGGGTTGTCGATGGCCTATGCTCACGTGGAGCCAGGGGCCCTAAGTAAGTAAGGATATGTGCGCCGAGGAGAAGTCTACCATACCATACCATACCATGTGTGGCAGCTTTTATTGGATATATGGCTGACGTGTGGCAGCTTTTATTGGATACATGGCTGACAGCTTCATCATATTAACACACCCAAGTAGCCACCAGCATTTGGATACAGTATTCAAACATTTGGTATGAATTTACTTGTGACAACTGAAATAACTGTTTCTGTTTTAAGGGCATGGAGGGTTTCCGTCCAGGACTGAAGCTCGACAAGTTGGGAATGCGAGGATCCAACACATCAGAACTCATCTTTGAAGACTGTAAAGTACCAGGTAAACTTGCAGTAAAATTTCCCATCACTGAGTTCATGAAATCATAATTGCCATCTACAAAACCAGTTTAAGAAACCCGAAGGTGTGAATAGCAGTTTTATAATGTTTGGTTGACTTTAAAAGAAAAAAAGTTTTCTTGGGTTGGGGGGGGGGGGGGGGGGGGGGTTAACGTCCTTTCTACCACATACAGGTGATATGATGGGGCAATGATGAAAAAGCCAGCACAAATATTTGGCTCCAGCCGGGATACGAACTCAGACCCGAGCATTAGAAGTCCAACGCTCTACCATTTGGCCACCTTGGCTCAAGTTTTCTATAGAGGGAGCATTTGATCCACTATACTGTCACCCAAAAGCCCATTTGTTTTTGGCCACAGAGGTAGATTGTGAGTCCTTTTAGGGTGGGTGGGTGTTTGGGGGTTTAACGTCCTTTTCCACCACGAGTCCTTTTAGATAAAGAAATGGGTGCAATGTTTGCAGGGCAGGAAAGTATTTCTTCTGTGTGCCTTATTTGCTGCATGTGTGGCTTAAAAAAAAAAAAAAAAAAACACTCTGCATGTGTTCTGCCTCTCCACAGCGGAAAATGTTCTTGGAGATAAAAAATGAGTGGGCTAGACATTGAGAGATTGTTCGTAGGCGGAGGAACGATAGGGTGAGATTGAGAGAAGTTTGCCTACCCATTGTTCTTGCATTTCCTTTTCTTGTACAAGACTCCAGTTTCCGTATCAAGGAAGGAATGAGCTTTGCTGCCCCCCCCCCCCCCCCCCCCCCCCCCCCCCCCCCCCCCCCCCCCCCCCCCCCCCCCCCCCCCCCCCCCCCCCCCCCCCCCCCCCTGGATTTGTTGGTTTTGTGTACTATTTCAAGCTGTTGTTGTCAAGAAAGCCTTTGAAATTTCGCATGAGTAGCCACATGAGATTTGGATACATTTTGGTTGCTGCTTTGCTGTTTTTGGCAGGTTGACTGCGTTCTTGACAAACTGGGAAGACTTTTTATAAAGAGTAGCTTCAGCAAGCATTTTACTATTTTACGCAGCCTGCATTTAAAGGCAACCAAACACAGTTTGCATCAGCAGAGCTCTTTAGAATTCACCAATCAGCATGCTTTTTTCATGTTATGTAACGGGTATACATATGACCTAATGCTGGCATAGATCTGAAAATAATTCTGTAGTAAAAAGTTTCCTGTATGGAAAGGCTTCAGTACTGTATATGCAATTAATACAGAGAGGATATTCAGACTAGTTAGTGATGGTACATGTAGTTAAAAAAAGGGTGGTTTTTGCCATTAGTAACATACCTTTCATCTGTATACCTATTTGTAGATGGTTGGTCATTTTTCTGACTGAGAAATGTCTGAATGTGAACAGCTGAAAACATCATTGGAGGAGAAAACAATGGTGTATATGTGCTAATGTCCGGACTAGATGTTGAAAGAGGGCTTGGCAGCTCAGGTTGCGTTGGGTGAGCATCAGCACCATTGACCACTTTGTTTTTTATGCATAGGAGCATTCCTGCTTCTTGCTTTTTTATATGAATGTCCATTGTTCTGGATTCACACTGTCTGTCTGTTCGCTGGTACATGTAGTCTGTTTAGGTATTATCTCTGAAACTATTAGGCCAGTTATGGAAGTTTCGTGCTGCTTCCTGTAACTGTTTTGTCTTGTTGATGTGACTGTTGTTTTTTGTCTGTCTTTAAATGATACATTGTTTTCTGCTGAAAATGAGCAGTACATGTATTAACATTGGTGTCATAGCCCTGTAAGTGGAATCAGGCTTTGTTCAGTTGTGCTTTTTTCTTTCTTTTTTTTTTTGGGGGGGGGGGGGGGCGGAAGGTGAAGGAAAAAAGTTTTTTCGGTATCACCATTCATATGTCTGAGAGTCGAACCAGTTGCAAAATAAAAATCCAGGGGATTGACAGCTCATTCCGTCTCTCAGCACTTAACTGCCTCTCTACTCCTTCATCAACCATCTCTCATCAGTACGGTCACTTATCTTGCAAATCAATGGCTTGACCAGTCAGAGAGCTGGTCAGCAATACCAGAAAAATAATACATGTAAGGTGGAGCTGACTTTTCACACATTTTGAGAGGCTGATTAGAGATGGATGATCCTCTGACCATACCAAATCAACACTACATTAGTGCTAGTTTATGTCTTGCATGCGTGTCACAGCAAAAATCAAGGAATAACTAAAATCGATCATAAAAGCACCCAGAACTGTGAATAAGTCTTACTTAACAGTGCTTACCTAACAATAAGCATCCACACTTGCTTGTAATGCTTCATTATTCACTCTGACATTCTGACTTACATGCTTCAGGACCATAGGGTAGTGCTGACTAAATCAGAACACGAACAGAAGACATGTTCATGTACTCTTAGATCAGCGATGCACAGCATGCTCTGTGGTTTACTTTTATTAAAGGAAAAAGAGAGGAAAAAGAAAATGGAAAGAAATAGCAAGTATGCAACAGTATTTTACAAAAGTACATGTGCCAGAGTTTGGATTTGTACTTGTACTTGGATTACTTGTACTTAAAACAAGGGTGCAAATGTACCACTATGTCAGCTTCTTTTGGCGCAAAAAGCGCACTTGTGTCCTTTGATATTTGCTGTGGACCAAGTCAGAGGGTAAGCTGACTAAAGTTTTCAGATTCTCCAGAATTGTGTGTGTACTTGTCCCCAAGTTGAAGTATGCTTGTGCTGGCAGCAGTTGGTATTTGGTAATTATCCCATCCTTGTACCCTACACACTCTGAATGTACCGTTTGCCTTTTCCTCTGTCCTCACACGCATCTTCCGTCCTGCCACACCAACCAGTGTCTCACATGCTCGGAGAAACAAACAAGGGGGTGTATGTCATGTTTAGTGGACTGGACATTGAGCGCCTCGTGCTCGCTGCAGGGCCCTTGGGGTGAGTTGAGTTGAGTTGAGTGTGGAATCTACTGCTGGTGTCTTGAGTTATTCGGGAAAATGGTATATTGGCATGAATTATCTTTTGACAGTGGTACAGGCAGCACACATGAACACAGCGTGATTTCACTTACTGAAGCAGCAAACAGATGAATCTAATTTATTTGCTGACTGGTACCCTTAACTCTGCTTCTGTGTGTATATATATTGGTTGGTTGTTTTTTTCTTCTTTGTATAACAGTTAGTATCCACTCAAACGTCACAGAATAAACTTGCAGAGAGAGAGCTTGTGCTATATATATATATATATATATATATATATATATAAATATGGATACTGCTGGATAAGGTTGTCCTATGATTATTTTTGGCACATGTTGCGCTAGTAGTAATCATAAAGTAGTTCCATCAGCAACTGATTATAATCTTTTACATTTTATCTTTCTAATTACAAGCATATATACTTATCCTCCTTGTATTGAAAATTGTTTAAAATTACATGTGATTTAATTTTAAATGTCATTGACACCAGGAGTATAGATTGTACAGTTTAAAGAATCATTGGCACATTGGCTAATCAGAATAAGTTAGGAAGTGAAAGTTAAGACATGTACTTGATGCTGTGGATACGAGAGAGAGAGAGAGAGAGAGAGAGAGAGAGGAGAGTGTGCATCTAATTCAACGTTTTGTGAATTTAGATTATGATTGTAGAGTGGAATTGGTTGTCTTCTGTCCAAGTAGTTGAACTGTATGTTCCTGCACATTTGTTTCAGAATCATGCAGGCTTGTTGTGATGTGGCATTTCAGTATGCCCATATTCGTGAAGCCTTTGGGAGCAAAATTGGCCACTTCCAGGTTAGAAAAAAACAGTGTGTGTGTGTGTGTGTGTGTGTGTGTGTGTGTGTGTGTGTGTGTGTGTGTGTGTGTGTTCCTGTGTTGCTTTCTTTTAGTTCTTTTAGTTTGTTTTGCTCTGTAAGTGCTTATTAATTCATATCATCACTACAGTGTATTGTTATGTTGCGTGGCATGGCTGTTTTATTACAAGTACATGTACCTTCTTTTGTGTTTTCAGATGATCCAGGCTAAAATGGCTGACATGTACACAATGCTGAATGTCAGCCGCTCGTACACGTACAACGTTGCTCGTGCATTGGATAATGGCCAGATCTTGCCGAATGTAAGTTGGAATTCATAGGTTTAGCTTAGGAGTGCAAAATGATTCTGTATTTCACAGGCTAAAAAGAAAAATTTTTGAGAGGTTAACATTGAAAAAAGTCAGTGGGTCTGAGAGAGGGAGGGAGGGAGGGGGGAGCAAAAGAGAGAGAGAGAGAGATTAGCAAAAGACTGATCATATAAATTTGTAAACATTTGGGTGTCATCTTTGTTACAGGACTGTGCAGCTGTGATCCTGTACACAGCAGAGGCCGCCACCAAGATGGCCCTTGATACAATTCAGATTTTAGGTATGGTTCCGTTGGCTTAGTGGACTAGAAGTACCCTGAAATGTTTAAACTGCCTCATCCAGTCTCATGTGTCTGTGTCTCATCCAGTCTCATGTGCCTGTACTAGAAAGTTAATGATAACCCAAGACAGGTTTAATGGCGGTGTGAGTTTCAAAATGGAAGCTGTCCAGAATAAAGCATGAGCACCTGACTCCTTTCAGCCGATGCATGTTGAGTTTTGAAGGGAACAACACAGAGTAGTACGTGAAGATAGTGGACAGTAGTTAAAAGGATACTTTATTGTGTAAGAAAATCATTTTCCCTCTGAAATAGGGAGCCCGGGTGGTCGAATGGTAGAACGTTGGACTTCTAATGCTTGGGTCGTGAGTTCGATCCCGGCTGGGGCCAAATATTTGTGCTAGCTTTTTCATCGTTGCCCAGTCTTTGATATCACCCTATGTGGTGGAAAAGGACGTTAAACCCCCAAACACCCATCCACCCTCTGAAATAAGTCAGGCGTACATGATTAAAATTATTATTCAGGCTAGGGAATTGCTGAGGAAAAAAAAATACTGAAACCTAGGCTGGGGTGCAGAGGCAGCACCGTGCTTGGGGACCATGGGGTCAATGCCCCATTTAAGAAAACAAATTAGCATTGTCAAATGTAAAATATTGCCATGATACTGACACGCCAGTGTTCAAAAATGAAGTTAGACTGTCTCATAAAAGTCTTATGGCATTACATGTATCATGACAGTGTGTCCAACCTTTTTTCCTCCTTCCTTTTCTTAGGCTGAAACTAAGATTTTTTGGCTGAAAGCATAGGAAATTTGGCTGAAAATTGCCAAATGACTGAAAAATCCCTAGCCTGATTATTATTATTATTTACATTTTATGTATTATTTTTTGTTGTTGCATCTGTGCAGGAGGGAATGGATATATCAATGACTACCCAGCTGGACGGTTGCTTCGAGATGCCAAGTTGTACGAGATTGGTGCCGGCACTAGCGAGATTCGGCGCTTGGTCATTGCACGTGCCATTAATGCCCACTACAAGTGATGCAGGACCCGGAGCTCGATGTCTGGGTGTTACACGGGAACTTTGTGATAGGAATATGCACAAATATATATATATATGTGACCGTCCATGAGAAAACCTGGCGTAAGACGCACGCCACTGTTCCGAGCTAGAGGCTAACAAAGGTCAGCGGGTGCTATCTGGTCGATATTGAGATTTTGCCAAAATCAGGTAGTTCTGCCCTTAAATTATGATGTCTTAAAAGGAGTTTAAAAGGAGTAAAGAGCAAGGCTGTTTCTTTAAGATGGCTCCAAAAACAAATATTTGCAAATTTTGCACTTAAGCCGGGTTGTCTCATGGAAGGTCACGTATGTGTGACAAGATTTGAGATTTTGACTTAGACAGATTGCGGACTTGTGGTACGTAAATTTCCAAGTGTGGCGTTTGTAAAAGTATTACTTTTGCTGTGTAAATGCAGTGCATCATGGCTGTATCATGTTGTGGCAGCTATTATACGTTGTGTTGTGGCATACTCTATCCTCTAAGAGTGCTCATGAAGAAAAGGGTTGCGGAGTGCATTGTTGTTTTTTTGTTTTTGTTTGATTATGTTCGGAAGATTATGGGAAAAAAAATATCAATACACTGCGTGGAAAAAAAGAAGAATGAGTTACGATAATGTTAAGCAAAGCTCACTTTCTGCTAATACAGGTTATTTCGTGAAGTGCTGTGCAGCTCTCCTCATTACTGTAGTCAGTTTGTTTAGAGGAATGGTGTTCTGTCCAACAAAGCAAACCTAGGCTTGTTCGTTGTGATGGGTTTTGGTCTGTACCTTGACTGCTTTCTCTGATTGTCCTTCATGTCTAGTTGTATTTGCAGTGTTTACTTTATGATGAGTGGTCTTTTTGCCAACATTTTCAAATTGCGGAGAAATTGTGTCTATGTGTGTGTCGTGTGTGTGTGTGGGTGTGTGGGTGGGTGCACATGCACATGCATGTGTGTCTACACTATAATTATGGTAAAATTACACATGTACAATTCTGGAAATAGACTTTGCATAGACTTTCCTAGATTAATTGGTCCAGGCAGAAACTGCATGCACATTGTTTATTGCAAACAAGTGATATTTTTGTCCTTTGGCAGAAACAGCATTTATACAATTTTTACCCCGAGTGGGCTGATAATATTAATTTTCAGTTATGTTTTTTTTTTTCCTCCTGATGTGTACTAGTCATATTCTTGGCATTGTGAATGATGGTTACTTGTCCAGTGCTATAAGTGTGCGTATGTGCATTGCCAGTCGTAGTCTGTACATAAAGTTTATGTAAACTCGCACAAGCATCCATTGCATGAGAACTGTTACTGAGGACATGGACTACTGGTAGTGTGGATGCATGTAGAGAAAGCACAAGCTGTGGGAATGTAATGTTAACCTTCCGGCTACGTCGCTAAAAGACTTCTTATTCCTTTTTTTTTTTTTTTTTTTTTTTGCTGCCCCAACTTTTTTGCCAGCTCCAGTGGTATTCCTCCCAGGTCATGGGTGGAATCCACGGAGGGCTCGAAGGCTGGGGCAATTTTTTTTATTATGCATGATGATGGAGATGAGGATGATGATAAGATGATGCTATGGAGGTCCATGTGGTTTGGAACTGCGGGACAGGGCCGCAATCCACGCTTCCTGTCATAAATATCCCGGCGTTCACCAGGCCCGGGAACTACGGCACCTGCGGTGCCGGCCGTGTAATCATCCACATCATAAGACGTGTCATACCAAGGGAAGCACCCCCAAAGTCGCACCCGTGAAGTGGGTGAATCTCGGCTGTGTGGCAACAGCCTTCCCATTGGGCCCATTGCACACCCGCTCTGGGTAGGAGCCGACCTAGGTAGGAAAAATCCCGCTTGTCTCGGCTGGGATTCGAACCCGGGTCTCCCGGTCCATGGTCCGAAGTGCTAACCACTACACTACGGGGGCCGGTAACTTCTTATTCCTACACCATGTGAAAGAACTTACCCATGGTTTTTACATAGGTAATTTTCGACTTATTCCTAGTCCTACGTCGTGGGAAACAAATTACCCATGGTTTTTACATAGGTAATTTTCGACTTATTCCTAGTCCTACGTCGTGGGAAACAAATTACCCATGGTTTTTATATAGGCAGATTGTAGCTTATTCCTAGTCCTACATCATGGGAAACAAATTACCCATGGTTTTTATATAGGCAATTCACAACTTATTCTTATTTATTGTTTAATTACTCTGCTAATTACAAGTTAAACAACACAATTTTTGGCATGAACATAGTCAAACCATTTATTGACAAAGTCATGAAATTTCAAAGGTGTGACCTAAATATTGACTGAGATACGTTCATCTAAAGCAATGTGTGTGCAACTTTTTACCCACGACGTAGCCGGAAGGTTAAATTAAAAACACAATAATGTAAAGTGATAAGAATTGATCGTGTAGATGCTATTTAAGGTCCAGATTATGACAGAATACGTCCTTGGCTGAAAGGCAGTATGCATATGGTTTCTTTTAGGCATTGGAGTTCGAATGTTGACACATTCACATAGAAGATTCTGCTGCATGTATGCATACGTGATTGTTGTGATGCTAAGGCTGATTTGTACTATATTGATTATGGACGTGTATGTCATTTTTGATGGTAGCAGTGAAGAGTGATAATGGGACCCATAGGTTGAAGGGTGCGTGTTTACCATTTATCTTGTGAACAGTTCACGTATTGTATGAACAAAGCTGTTTCTTTCACTGAGAAGCAATAACAAGTGCCCAAAGGTGTGAAGATTTCTTTGTGTGTGTGTGTGTGTGTGTGTGTGTGTGTGTGTGTGTTTAGCGCATGTTTTATAGGAAAACAGGCAGTATGCCTTTTTCTGCCAAAATTTAATAGTAATACTGCATTTTTTTTAATGTCCAAAATGCCACGCAGTCGGAAGATGCACAGAGCCTGGAGCGGGCAGGCTGTTCAAGGGTAGTTATACAATAATTTGCCATCATAGGAAACAAGGAAAAAGCATATTCAAAACAATTTACTTTTAGAGACATCGCAAACGCAAATAAACTCGCGCGCACACACACACACACACACACACACACACACACTACCATAAACCGAACTAGGGGAAGCTACCATATAATTTTCGTTGATTTTCTGGGAAGAGTTGCTTCCAGTGTTAGAAGGTGACCAGTCAACTCTTCCCAGTAACAAAAAGGCCCAAGTGATAAGTCGGCCTATACAAGTGCTGATATTCATAGGCCGAGTTATTCGCCATTGATTGAATAAACTGTCGATGGACTGAGGATGTCCTATGGGAAATTTGGGGGGAGAAGAACAGTAACTTGACGTAAAAAGAAAAGGATGTCACCTGTCATTATATCGTAGAAGCAGGAGTGACAACACTGTAAACTCAGTCTAAGAAATCGCAAGGTTTGGTGACCAGAAAACATTGCCAACACATTGAACTGTTGACTTGTAAACTGTTTTATCATTATTGATTACATGTATTGATTAGTGCAGGTGACCCCCCCCCCCCCGCCACCCCCTCATCCCCCCACTCCGTCATCCCCCAGATTAGAACTGACTCCAATTTTTTCAGTCCGGCCTTCAGTCAGTCCCTTCTCACTGCCGGCCACTGATGTGAGTCCCGGCGCAGTGCCAACCTGCTTGAAGTATTTGCAGAAATGGTGATGTAAAATCATATTGCCCACATAATGGAAATCACCATGGGATCCAGGCAGCTGATGCAAGGCGGTCGGTGTAGAAAGGCCTACAGACTGGGAATGGGCCGACTTGACTTTAGCCCATGGCCGACCTGTCTGTAAGTCTCTGCCGACCTGGCCATGGCCGAACTTGCACCGGGCCGAGTTGACCTGATACTGTTAAGGTTTGAGAACCAATCGACAAGCGTGCTATTTTTAGTGTACCCAGGGTGAGATGGCGGTCCAAACATGCAACTCTTCTAAGAACTTCTGAAGAATTTTCGAAATCAAGTACTTCTGTGATCCACAAGGGACGCGTGAGTGTTAACGTACAATACTTTCAATATCACTCTTTCCGCCTTTCATATTTTGTGTTTGTAGGGATTTCCGATGTCTTCTTCGCCCCTTGGCAGAAGCCGTCTGCTCTGCCAGCAAAGTGCCAACATGTTGCACAGAGAGGTTGGTTGCAGGCGGCCTGTTCTGCGTAGCGCCTGGTGCTGCTGATGCAGTAACCCAGTAACGGAAATACGTTCCCGCCCAGACAGACATGATTCATCCTGCCGCTAGTAAATGTTTATAAGATGGGGTTTCAGTATGGACAGATAAGACGCATACACAATGTTTGTATTGGTTCTTGACTGTAGTGTATGATGAGTATCACTGTAGTGTATCATCAAGTATTTCACGTACACACCACATTGTGTAGAGCTATCGCTCTGGATAGAGAAAAATTTTACATGGTGTCCAGCCATACAAACAGGAGGTCATTGAAACAATAAAATCTTGCAGTGGTGCTTGTCTTACAAACGTGATATTTGTGTATGTGTACATGTATGCATGTACTGTTGGTGAAGTACTACTGCTTGATGATGTATGACAAACCCTTTTAATGCCTGTTATGATCAGGTCAGGATGTGTTTATTTTGTTAGTATGCTGGAAGTGATGAAGTATCAGAGATGAGGGTTGCAAAGTGACCCCATACTGTAATGTGTCTGATGTTGAGATTTTTTTTTAATCCCCTGGTTTCGTGTGGGAAAGGGAAAGTTGTACTTTGAGTATGATGCTGTTGTAACTTCTGTACAGGAAATACTAATACTCTTAAAAATTTAAATCAGATAATTCATTTGGTGGTAAGGCTACATTAGTTGCTAGGGCCTGAGATGGAGTGCGTACACCACAGTCTAATGAGCAGTATACTGCTCACATAATTTGCTGATCACTGTGGTCCACTTACTGACTTAGCAACCGTATTTCTTGGGCTCACACCACTGGCACTGGTAGGGCAGGGAAGTGAAAGCCTGCGCATCTGCCAGTGCCACTTCTGAAATACTTGGCAATGTTTCAAGTGAGCGCCTGCAGTGGCAACATGTCTGCCTCAGTTCAGCAAACATGTTCCACACCCAGATGCCCTGCTGACAGATAGATGATGATAGGCCGGCTCCTCAATAAAGGGCAGGGTGTTTGTTTTGCTTGGATCCCATAGAAGGTTCAGAAATCAGGTATCAGGTATCTTAGTTCATGCACATGTGTACATGCATGCAAGCAGAAAGGCCCAATTTTCCAGCATTGGTTTACGTATATATATTTATTATTCTTTTGATGTGTATGTAGCTGTCAGAAAAGATATGTCATAGAAGAGGAGTCATCATCTTTACCTGAGCAACTTTGCTTTAGTAATTAATGATTTTATTAATCTTTTTAAGTTTTATCACGCTGATAAGTGGTAGGTAAATTAATGTGGGGTTTTCTTCTCAGTGACATGGTAGGCTTCAGTTATAATGATTTTGCTGAGGAATAATAAAAGTAAACTAATAATAGTGATAAATATGCTTATTTCTTTTCATGCATTTTCACAAAGTTGATTGCACAAAATGAGTGCTGCCTGACTGAAAGTTGATCAAGTTTCAAGTTTATTTGTTTTCCATTAAAGACCATGTATGGGGCACGTAAAAATAAAAAGAAAGATAAAACAGTATAAACATAATTATGTGGTACACAGATATATGCAGTCATAGAAGGCAACACAAAAAGCATTATACAACTTCATAGAAGTACACCATGCATGACCCACATACAACAGGTAGTAAGCGTATTAGAACTTTCACTCAGCAACACATACTGTACATGTACTGCTAATACATGTAGTACTATTGGTGCTGCTTGCATGACCTATACGTCCTGTTTTGGTACCGAGGTACCTGGCAGTATGCCACTGTTTAGCTTCTGTTGGGACATCAATGTGTCCTAACTTAACTGGGGGTTACATGTGCAGGTTATCACTACTAATTAATAATTTGGTAGTTACTACTCCAAACTCCTGAGTGTTTACCTTAGTTTCGCTGTTTGTGTAAATTTGGGCGCTCGGCTTCCCGATCTTTTTTTTCTTCTTGTTTTCTGTTGACTCGATGAGTCTCAGCTGTAAATTGATGTTTGGTAATTAAGTATGGGGTGTGTTCTGGGAAATCAAACATGCCCTTACAGTAATTAAGAACTGACCCTGTACTTTTTTTTCCCCGACATTAGAACTAATAGAAGGTCATCTTGACATCACTATTTTTAGGCCTGTGGGAAACACTTGAAATAAACTTACCCACGACTGCTGTATTTGGTTACATTTTCGGTGCTGAATTTGTGATGTGCAGCTGGATAGCAAAAACCAAAGTACATGTACACGTATACAACAGGTGTATAAATTTAACATTTTGAGGGAGCGTTTTTGGTGATAAATGAATGTGTGTATTGAGCTTTCATATAAATTTGTGATGCTGCATGGGAAAACAGGGCTGAAGTCTCTGGGTACTGTTTTGACTGAGCTAGACCAGCCAAAAGGTTACTGGGTACATGGACTGACCACTGTCCCTTCCAACTTCAAAGAATTATAGCTAGACATCTTTCAAACATAAAACTATTCTGTTGCACCAGGAAATACATACTTTGAATGTTTCTCACAAAAATATTTCTCAGAAATCATATTTTGACACTTTAGTCCTGCTTTTGCATGCAGTGGCACATTTTCTAAACTACTGCATAGAACTAAGAATAAAACACAAAAAAAGGAAAGAAAACAACCACCACACACACACACACACGCGCGCGCGCACACACACACATACACACACACACATACACACTAACCCAATTGCTACTATTGATAATGTTTGTTGACTTACTTATTTTATCCCCTTTGTGTGTGTGTGTGTGTATTGTGCAGAGAAACTTTAAAGTGCCAAGATGCCAAGTATACCGATTGCAGTGAGCATTGCTGATGTACTGGAGGTTCGTGGGGGGCCTCTCAGAGAGAGCGAAGTGTGGGCTTTGCTCTGCCAGAGTGCTGCAGCAATTCAGGACTACTTTATCAAGGGTAGGTCTAAGGCTGGTGGCCTTACAACTCTCTGACAGGTGGAAAACTCAAGTCACTGGAATTGTTTGAAAATTTAAAGATCCATTTGTTGTACTACTACTAGGTATTCACATACATGTATATTATGTCTACAAGTCAAACTGCAATGCTGAAAAAAGCCCCCCCCCCCCCCCTCCCCCCCCCCCCCCCCCCGTCCCCCCATGTCTCTGTCACTGATTTTAACACCGCCCCCCCCCCCCAAAAAAAAAAAAAAAAGGAAAAAAAAAAGAGAAGAAATATATATAACAAACACAACACAGCACAACACACACACAACACAACACAACACACAACACAACACAACACACACACAACACAACACACACACACACAACACAACACACAACACAACACAACACACACACACACAGACACACACACTGGAGTACAAACTGTTACCCTGCATCATACAAACACTGAGACACAAACACTTGTGCATGTACCAGTTTTGTGTGGGAAGGCTTACACCAAGCTGTAGGTCTCTAGGATCTTAAGGTATTGGAAGGTGGTAACAGCTGCTGCTTTTCCAGTAACCGCTATGATATTTAGGGCATTAGCTGTACAGTGTTCAGTGTACTTAGGCAAATTGGATCAAGAGTGGGTGTGTTGACTCATAATGTAACATGCTGTCATCATTTGCTTAGTCACAGCTGGCTACACAGATTTGAGCTGTGCAAGAAACTCCTTGTAGCTGAAGGAAAGGCTGTACTGTTATGCCCCCCCCCCCCAGCACACACACACACACACAGAGCTACTGTATTATATAGGCCTGAACTGTACTGCACTGGGAGGCATGGTGGTGTGAAACAGCAATTAAATGTTTGAAATGTCACAGTTGTGTTTCCTGAGGCATGACATATTTATAAACTCAGAATGAATGGATAGATTTTCATTATGAGTGTTCGCTTGCATTTCACAGTATGACTAGGAGTGGGAAGCTTCGAGATTCCATGTACTGTATGCTGAAAATCCACTTTTATGAATACTGCCAGATGGTCTCTGTCATTTTTAAAGGTTGAAAAACAAAACAAAAAAACCCAGCAGCAACAGAAACACAACCAGTGAGAGAGTGAGAAATTATCCATTAACTGATTAAGCCAAGTGACCCCTCCCCTACTCCCCCTACACACACACAAAGTGTCTCTCTCTGTCTTTCTGCATGTCTGTCTCATTTACTTCTGGAGGGTTTTCTCTCGGGTTTCCTTGGACAGGTGTGGGTTTGTGTCAGTGTTTCAAAGACCAAGGCTGGGTTTACGGAAGAATGGATGATGAATTCTTCACTTTTGTTGCAGGTGCCACTACCCACAGGGAAGATGGTGCTCCTTTCGTCATTAGCCCGGCAACCCTGACGGTTTGTCGGGATGGCCAGGTGGCATTTGGACCTGGCGCCACAACTTGGCATGGCACTGACTTCACGGCACCTGAGGCCAGCAGTGATCTGGCACACTCCATGTCAGACACTGCCATTGAGAAGGTTCGTCTGCTAATATTATTACCGCTAGCTATAGAAAATAAACCGAGTCACCTTACATCATAATACCCCAACCCAACCCCCACGTTTTGTATGGCCAGTACCTCATGCAATATTTGTGTTGTGTTCCACTGAAAAAAGGAATGATTGGTGAACTTGTGGGATTTTTTGTTTTGTTTTTGATTGTTTTTTTTTTTCCCCTTGGTGAACGGACTATTGTGTGATGATGTTTTCACTTATCTTCTTCAACATTTCAAATCTAGCACACAGACTTTGTTGCAGATGTTTCTCTACACCCTGGGGAAAACACTTCAAGTAGCAACAGAGTATGGATTGCGTAGAAATGAGGTGGGTGACAGTGAGCATTCGGGTCAGTGTGTGTGTGTACGTTGGTGTGCCTTTAAATCATGCGTAACCAGTGTTACAACAGTTAATTTAAAGGTTCTGTAACTGCTCTCAGCTCCGCCAACCTTGTCTGAAGCAACTTGCATCTTACAGTGCCATAAAATCTTTACTTGGAATTGCTTTTTGCTCCGGAAAATTAGTTGCCTAACAATGACTACACTGTTATGTTATTGTGCATTTGTTTTTATTTCAGTATGTTAGCATTAGTCAGCATCTAGACTCTCTTTTGGATACAATGTGTGAGGAGAACCCTGCTGTGCGCATAGGTCTCAGACCTATTTTGGAGGTGGGTATAACCACAGTATCTTTGTGATTTTTTTATTTTTATTTTTTGAGGAAACGATTATGGAAATTTTAATTTTTATAGTTAGTAAGGGGTAAGGGGCCCAGTTGCTGCTCTTAAGTCATGTATGAATCTATGATGTGTACTCAGGGCTGAGATTTAGCAAGCCCGACTAAGGAGCCAGTCGGGCTCTCAACCAGGAAAGTTGAGGGAGCCCGACAATTTTTCAAGGAGCCTGACTCTTTGATGAGAAATTTTGCTGTATCTGCGCTATTTTTAGACCAGTCTGCACGATGGTGAAATGAAAGCTCTGGGCGCTGAGGCGGTCAGCGGGTTCAGCGACGGCGTACGTGTGTATTGCCGCGTACTACCAGTCCAGTGCAGGTGTGTCAGTAAGTGGAATCTACCGATCGGGCCGGGAAATATCAACTTAATCAAGGCACCAGCCGGGCGATTGAAACTGTGATCCGAGGGAGCCCGACGTGATTTTTAGGTGCCTTGGGCGCCCGGGCGCCCACTAAAGCTCAGCCCTGTGTACTGGCATTACTTTCAGTCTGACCAGCATTACTTTCAGTCTGACCAGATTGAGGTTATCACATTCACAGCATTGAACAGAAAAGGAAACTGCTTGAGTTTCAAGCTAATACACACACTTGATCAGTTACTCAAGTTACTGTCATGTAGCTGCACAGTCAGTGTGCCATGCTTCATCATATTGAAGTTTAGCACCTTGGCTTATCGTTCTTAGAGGATCAGCTCGTGCTGTGTTCTGTTTTTTCCTCCGATTACATGATTTTTCTGCTGCGTTTTGTACAGGCATGTGACCTCCACACAAGGCAACACCCTGGCAAGTCACCGTATGCACAGACCATTACTCGTCTCTACTTGTCGGTCCTTGGTTCCATTGATCAGGTGAGACTTTTTTGGTCATATCAGCAGCAACGTGCTCTAGCCTGGAAAACTGCATTATATTTTAATTGTCAGAGGTAGGAAAATTTGCATTGTCTGAGTGAAAAATTCATTTCCATTCACTCAGTTGACAAGTTAAATTACGCTGTTTAGTAATGGATTGTTGACGCATGAATCAGTATGTAATTATTTCAGGTTAGTAGAGTAGCGCAGACCTGTTGACTTGCCCTGCTAACTTGTATGTAAGATAGCCAGACACTTCAGTGGACCTGAACATATATATACCTCTAGATGAGTGTGCTGCAGAATCAAAGGTATAGATGTGTAGAAACGTAATTTGAATGATATTTATTCTTTCTTTTATACTCTTGATACATAGAGAGGTGTTAAATATATTGAGTGTTATCAGTAGTGTTTCACTGTCTCGGAGCACTATTCAAAAGGTAATTTTCTTTGTTACAGCATACTGCTGACAGCAACTACGGCAGTGACTACAGCCGTCAGAGCACACTCACGCTCCGCTCACGCCGTCGGCCACGACAGCATCATCACCACCCCCGACATGGCAGTGCTTCGTCACAGTCACCATCACCAACACGATCCAGGTCAAGGTCAAGATCACGCAGTCGCAGCAGAGGTAGGCATGAACGTACAAAGCCAGGCTTTCTTCTTCACTTTCCAAGATTTCCAGGTTCCAGCAGTGTAAAATCATAAATGGGACAGTCTAGTTTGCTGACGTGGTCAGGCAGTGACTCATGGAATAGTTTTATCATGGTTATTGTTCAACTGGTCAAATTGTATTTATGTTTTGTTATTTTTTTTTAGGGGGTGGGGGGGGGGGGTCTGTGGTGCAAGTTTCATCTGGTGCAATCTCATTCTGAGCCTCTCATTTTATAAACTTGCAGGAACAACTGACTCTGGGTTCTATACCCACCCCTTGGAAAAACCTGGTCATGAGTCACAGTCACACGGCAGTCATCCCATCACCACCACCACCACTCCAATCACCACCATCACCTCAAATGGGCTTCCAGCTGATTCATCTTCATTGACAAAAACAGGAAACGGACCCACCTCATCCGCAGCAGCAGCAAAAATCACTTCCACTTCAACCCTCAACAGCCATGTGCCCAGCGGAGGTCCGGTGTCATCGCACGATCTACTGAATGCATCCTTTGCCTCGTCCATGGAGGATCGGGGCTCCTTGTACCGGACAGTTCCAGCTTACCGTGCCATGACACCGCTGCCTGGTCTGCTGGGTCTGCGGATGGGCAGCCCAGCGTATGAGAAATACGTGCAGCTTAAGGAACGGCAGCGAAGGCTGAAGGCAGCGCAGCGAGGAGAGCAGGCTGATGGGGGAGAGGGGGTGATGGCTGGGCACCCACGTCTGGCACCCCCATCCTCTGGGATGTGGAGAGGGGATATGATGGATTACTACACAGATGCCCGCTCCATGGCTTCGCTCATGTCCTACACACTTGGTGAGAAATTAGCCCGCAACACCTGATAACGTTATAATAATAGTTATAATAATAAAAAATATTTGAGGGACAACCTACTGCCTGAAGAATCTTGAGTTTCTCTGGCACACATGCACGCAGAAAAGATGGAACCACAGTATTTTGTAGCATAGTTGATGAAAGGTTTACATATGGGGATTTTTACTGTCACTTATTGATGAATCTCTGAACTTCTGGTCCTGATCGTACAGATATAATGATAGTTCCTTCTTCACTGACTCACAGGAAGCTACATGCCAGAGCTGCATGGCAGCCATGTTGGTTCTGAGGCGGCCCTTCATCCAGGTAGGGAGGCGGACCACGACCAGAACAGCCTGCTGAGCAGCGACCTGTCCTTCCTCATGCAGGAGTCGTCTGTACCGTCACACCATGTCGCCAGCCAGTGAGTAGTTTATCACAGCAGGCTGACCGATTTCATTTCAGTTAAACTAAGATTCATGCGTGAACCGGCCCCCGTAGTGTAGTGGTTAGCACTTCGGATCATGGACCGGGAGACCCGGGTTCGAATCCCAGCCGAGGCAAGCGGGATTTTTCCTACCTAGGTCGGCTCCTACCCAGAGCGGTTGTGCTATGGGCCCAATGGGGAGGCTGTTGCCACACAGCCGAGCTTCACCCACTTCAAGGGTGCGACTTTGGGGGTGCTTCCCTTAGTATGACACGTCTTATGATGTGGATGATTACACCGCAGGTGCCGTAGTTCCCGGGCCTGGTTAATGCCGGGATATTTATGACAGGAAGCGTGGAATGCGACCCTGTCCCGCAGTCCCAAACCACATGGACCTCCATAGCAGCATCTTACTATCATCCTCATCTCCATCATCATGCATAATAAAAATTGTCTCAGCTTCCGAGCCCTCCGTGGGTTCCACCCATGACCTGGGAGGAGCACCACTGGAGTTGGCAAAAAGAGTTGGGGCAGCAAAAAAAAAAAAGAAAAAAAAAAAGATTCATGCGTGAAGCACACTCACTTACGCTGGGCGGAGCAGCCCAGATTTCCCTTGCAACCGTTAATGGAACATACTGAAAGGGCATACTGGTAGGAGACTGATTAGTACATCTTTTTTTCTCTGATAAGAATGAAATTTGAATTGAATGTGTGTACATGTCGGGTAACATTTTTTTTGATGAGACTGCAAACTTTTATGTTGCATTCTCACTTCCAAGAAGAGAGATCATGTGATGCTGTCAAAATGTATGCTAAAGGTGCAGTGTGCACACAGAAATTGGAAATCTTTCACCATAAGCCTCTTGAAATACAGGAAATTAAATCATAACATCTGTAAAGTATTGCAGTTTTGCAGTCTGAGGATTTGCCTTGTTAGTACAAAGATACCTGTTCCACGCTTACATCTTACTTTGCCAGCTCACCACACGAAGAGCCAGGCCAGCCTTCCACAAACCCTTCGTCTCGCTTGAAACGACGACGTGAAGATGATGTCCCAGAGCCAGAGCCACACCAGCAGCCCCACCAGCAGCAACAACAACTACATAAACAGCATCAGCCACACGTTCAGCAGTTGCAGCAGTTCGGGTCCAGACTGGACCTGACGCCAACCCCTGATGCACCTCCTGCTCGGGTAAGGCATCTTTTTGAGAAGTTCAATGTCCACAGGAACGTCAGTTGTGTGTAATACTGCAGAACCTGTTTTTGACGACCACTCCTTGGGCTAAATGAAAGACAAGGTGATACCCAGTATCTGAAGTCACTCATAGTGATTGTCTGTCAGTAACTTTTTTGCAGTTTTTATGGTGTAAGTGTTTTCTTTGCAGGACTTCTATGGCCCCGAGTTTGTGTACAGAGCCAGTCGACCTGTGGTCAGAATAACGCTGCCACTCCAGGGCGAGGTAAGAGCTCACATCATTTGTGTGTGCAGGAAGGCCTTAAAGCCTTTCATAGTGTTGTATGTCTTTGTAACATTGCTATGATGTATGTCTTTGTAACATTTGACACATAACCCCACCCTCCCTCATCCCCCTTGTATTATATATAAAGACCAGACTGGGGAATTTTCAGTCTTTTGGCAATTTTCAGCCAAATTTCCTTTTCTCTCAGCCCAAAAAAAACAACTAAGTTCAGCTGAAGAAAAGGAAGGAGGAAAAAGGTTGCACACACAGTCATGTACCGTGATACATGTAATGCCATATATGGAACAGTCTAATTTCATTTTTGGAGACGGACATGTCAGTACCAAGGCAGTATTTTACTTTTGGGTGCCAGGAAAGGCTACTAAATGCCTTTAAAATGCTGAATTTTATGTGTTTTCTGCAGTGGGGCGTGGTCCCCCTGCAGGGCGCTGCCTCTGCACCCCGGCCTAGGTTTCAGTCTTTTTTTCCCTCAGCAATTCCCCAGCGTGAAAGACAGAGTACTTTGTTCCATTGCAGAGCGTGAAGAACCCAGCGCTTGCCCGTCGCGTCATCATTGTTCACTTGACTGGTCAGAAGTTTGAAGCCATTGTGGACCCCTGCATGACCGGGAGACAGCTGTTTGATTCTGTTGTACCACATACAGCCCTTGATGACTTCTACTTCTTCGGCCTAACATACATATGTGGTATGTATGAAAATTGTCTTGCATAAATTGCAGGCCAAGATTACTTGCAATGAACAAAATTGCCTCCAGTGGTTAAAAATTTTGGAAAAAGAAGTTTGCGTTGAGTGTAAAATCCTGGTTCTCTTTCAGATGGGGAACATTTCTTCCTGGATGCTGATACCAAGCTGCACAAGATGGCACCCGAAGGATGGCGTGAAGGGGCCAAAGGTCACATGCCACCGGTGACCTTCACCCTGTACCTCAGAGTCAAATTCTATCCGGACTCATTGGCAGACTTCAGGTTGGTGATTTTTTCAGGACTTCAGAATCGATGTATATTGTGAATCCAAGGGTGCAGAGTCTTTGTCTTGAACTTCAGGATCGTAGAATACTCTCTATATCGTCATCAGTCTGGAATTTTAGCATAAGTCCATTTTGTGGATAGTGCAGGAGGAGTGTACACTGCGTGCATGTCATACTGTGTTATTCTCAAATTCCAGTCACGTTAAAATTTCACGTCTGCGTTCATAGGCTTTAGTGGTTTAAATGTTTTGCTACGATTGATAGCAAAGGGAAAATAGTACATTTGTGTTTCTGTAAAATATGTCATAATCGTGTCAATCCTACTCTTTCATACTGAAATTTCTTTGGAAACAACAACAACAAAAACCAAAAAAAATGCACAAACAGATGAATCTGACTGTTCCATGGGTGGTTCAAAATCACTTGACGTCTGTATTGCAGACATACCAGCAGTCAGCACCTGCTGTACCTACAGCTGCGGCGAGACATCCTGGAGGAACGCTGCATGGCAACGGACGAGCAGCTTCTGGCGTTGAGTGGCCTGGCCCTCCATGCTGAGTTTGGAGACTACAAGCGGCGCACCATGGGACAGAATTATTTTGTTCCGGAACAGTACCTGCCCGCCCGCGTCGCTCGGCGCCTGGGGATGGGGTACGTGCATGACCAGGCGCTGGAAGCTCACAGGAATGCCCTTGGGTTGGCTCCGTCGCAGTGTGAGATTCAGTTTGTCAAGGTGGGTGAGATAAGCAGACCTGCCTACCCTACACATTGACCATAGAAAACTAAGTAATTTGGGGCTTACTGCGCAACTACACAATTATTTGCCCCACTATGCAATTTTGTTTCCTAAATCTACGTAATCAGCAGTTGGCGTTTCGTCAAATCTGATCTGAACTTTTGCTTGCACTGATCCAGCTTTTTGAACGAGCCTCTTTCAAAGTTTGACGATGTATAAATACCTGGTAGAAAGAAATTTGGCTTTAAAAAAAAACTAAAAAAAACATAGATACTATGGTCAGTACACTGTAACCAGTTGAATCAAACAAGCCAAAGAATAAAATAGTTGATTTGTAGCTTAAGCAACAAGCTGATAAGTAGCACATTTCGGTTGGGATACATTAGCCGGGACTACTCATTTGGCCAGGAAACTACTCATTTGGTTTTTGGCACTACTCATGTCATGTTTGGTGGGTAGGCAGGTCTGGATAAGAGTGAGGTAAAGTATACTATATTGTGTGTTTATAAGACAAGAAAGCGCTTGCCTCATGCAAGCTGCATACCTCTGATAGCAGTGGCATATGCAGTAACCAGTGCTGTTGAAAATGTTCATGGACTTCGTGATAATGTGTAGAAAAACTTTGCCTGCAGTAGCGTGTTGCAAAGATTTCAGACATTTGCACCAGGCAGTGCGTAATCTGTGCTTGACCTGTGTTTGTATGGAAATTATGCACAGGCTTAGAAGTTGAAAATGGAAACAGTTTATCTGTGCAGTCCTTGGTGTTACATATTTTCTCTTGGTTCACTCTCTCCTTTTGTGTGCAGATGGTCCAGGGTTTGCCAGAATATGGCATACACTTCTACAAGCTCATGAGGGTGAGAGTTCTTTTTGAATGTTGAAACTGATTTTGAGTTTTGCAAGGTTGTGCAAGACATGTCTCAGAACATTCATTTTGAATGTAATACGTAACAGACAGATTGAACCTTTTGCAGAATTTCAGTTGCTAGGCATGTTGTACATCTTCCACATCTCCTGTTTTCCAGACGAAGAACGATGCAAACAGCATGGTGTGGGTTGGCATCACCCAAGCCAGCATGTTGATCGCCGAATCGAGCGGCACTCACCGTGTGGTGACCAGAAAACTGGCGTGGCCCACCATCATGAAGATATCATTCAACAAGCGCCGCTTCTCTGTCCAGCCCAAAGTCGATCCGGCTGCCACCGGCAAGGGAAAGCCCCCCAAGATCAACTTCTTCACCAACAGCTATCGCAAGTATGTGGAGAGAATTTTTTCAGCACAGGCATGTGATTCTTCTGCCAGCTGGAATGGATTTTTTTTTTTTTTTTTTTGTGTGTGTGTGAAAAGATGCACCATCCTGTTGATTTCATACATTTGATCAGGCAAATGTCAGAAATTGTCTTATGGTGCTTTGTGCTGTGCCAAGCTAACTTTGTAGTAATTTCGTTCCAGGGGCCGGTACTTGTTGCAGCTGTCCACTGCCCAGCATCGTTTCCACATCCGCATGCGCACTAGGGCTGCTGCTCTGGAAACTCTTGGAGGTAAGCTGTGGGACTCCAGTGTTGTGTAAGGTGCTTGTTTTGTTTTAAATTTTTGTGTTTGCAAGGATTTGTCTCTGCAGCTCTTACAGTCATCCAACGATCATTTGTCACAGAGGAGTGCAGTAGTTATGTTTCTTTGTTGTTTTCAGTCCAGTAATGGAGAGGAATAGAAAAGAATGTTTTTCTTGTTTTTTTTTCTTGTGCAAACTTGTGTTTAAGCTTGCCCATTCTGCTTTTCAACAGGGTTAAAAAAGACAAGTTTGTGTTTTTATTTCTGTTTGTTTGTTGTTTTTGACGAAGCCTTGCATCTTCTATTGCTTTCTTCTGCTCATTTATCAGTTGATGGAGTACATGAAATAGAGGAAATGCATGCTGCGGACTACGCCATGGCCCACGAAGCAGCTGGTGTCAGGGAGGATGCAGAGGAGTACGGTGTCGAGGAGGAGAGGGAGGAGGAAGAGGAGAGAGAGGAAGAGGAGGAGGATAGACTGGAAGAGGAAGAACTGAAGTCTGACCACACCACGCACAAACAGGTCAGGGATGCTGACTCTCTTTGATAAGTGAAAACATTAGTTACTGATACAGTTCTCTTTTTGGTTATATGTAAACATATTGAAGATGTGATACTCCTGGATGTGTGTCTGTCTGTTTTGTCTGCCTGTGTTATAAACTACAGCATTAGCATTCGCTCAGAAGCCATGAACACCAAAGACACCAGACCTCTGTGAAATATGAAGCATTAAAAATCATTCGAAAACACATCAAATTGACAGATTTTAGTGTAATTCTAGAAAATTGCCTTTAAAAAAAAGTGTTTCCTTATCTAAAGCATTTTAATTCTTCCCCCCCCCCCCCCCACCCCGAAAAAAAAAATTCATCAAATTGCATAGATTTTAGCCTTAATGTTTGCATGTGTTGTTCTCATGTCAAAATCACTTAAAATTATTATTATTTGTTTGTTTGTTTATACTTTGTTTTTTTCGAATAATACTATGAGGAAACTTTTTGCTAGGGCAGTAGGTGATAGTTTCAATGACTTCGATGCCTAGGTGTTCTGTTCCTGCTGTTCTCATCATGCTAACACTTGCATTCCTTGTTACAGGCCAGCTCAGTGTCTGAAAGCATCAGTCCACAGCCACCCCAGAAATCTGAAGCTCCACCCTTGAAGTATCGCAGGTAAGCCACACTGAGTACCGCATGTGCATGAAATCAGTAAATTCCCTGTAAAAAACAAACAAACTGATTCTCTGTGAGTGACGTCTGCTGCCTGAGTTGTCTCATGCTAGACTTTGATGCAGTAGGGTAGAGGTTTTGGGCATGATGATTGGTGTGCACTGACTTCCGGAGCATTCTGCCATTCAATTTTTAAGGTGAGAAAGCAGCTTTCAAAGAAGTGGGAAAGAGAGGGAGGGGACAATGCAGACTGCAGAACTGTATTTGCAGACTGCTGACTCTTTGCTGTGTGATCTTTGGCATGTGAATCACAGATCCGTTTTTGAAAGAGAAAAACTTGCACCCCCCAGAAAGAGAGAGTGCAGCGAGTGCTTATTGATTTGTGAGATCTCAGCTGTGCATGTTTTAGGTCAGCGCACTGACTCGGTGACTTGCTGCATTGCCTCCCTGAGCATGAATATAATGTTATTCCCTTGTCCTCCTCTACCTCTGGTGCCACTAGTGCCGTCAGCCCTGTTTGAATGAAGAGAACCTCAGTTGCATAAACCTGGCAGTTTACGGTTTACAGGCATAGAGCACTGACAGTCAGCCACACCTGTTCATGAAATTTTGCATGTGAATTCACTAACAGCTTGACCAGCAGCTGGAGATGCAGACTAACTGGTGATGAGGCGTAACGGTAAATGGAGCAAGCATTCAGGGCTTAAAATCGTCCATCTTTTCGCAGATTTCCACCTTTGGCTGAGAATTTTCCTCCTGCCAAAAACTGGGCTTCCTCCTCTGAAGCATTTAACTCTTTGACATCGCGAGCTTGGCCAGTGACCTACTTCCCTGCTGACGCGCATGCAGCTGCTGGCCGTTTAGGATGACGCGAATCGGTTCGCGGCTCGGTGCCTACGGCTGTTGAGAGTGACGCGAGCCGGTTCGCGTCCCGATGCGTAAAGGTTAAAATCATTCGAAAACACACCAAATTGCACAGATTTTAATTCAAAAAATTTGCCTTAAAAAAAGTGTTTCCTCCTCTAAAGCATTTCAATTCATGCCCCCCAAGAAACAAAATCACCAAATTGCACAGATTTTAGCCTTAATTTTTAAAAACAATTTCTGGGGGAGCATGCCCCTAAACACCCTTAGCATAACATGTCTGCTTTGCAGATGCACGCTTGTGGCTTTTCCGCTTGGTCACTAAATGTTTCACACTTCTCATCCTTTTGGATCATGGACTACTTTAACTCTTTGACGATGAAGCACAATTTCTAACACACGATTTCCTATGGGAAATCGACACCCCAGTGATAATCTAAAAGGCAAAAGTACGGATGACAGAACAGACTGAGGCACTGAAAAACAAACCCAGACCAGGCATTTGAAAGCCAAGCGAAGATCCTCTGACGCTGACCAAAGCTAAGCAAATCAGCCCTCACACACCCCAAAGACACTCGCCTAGCCAAGCAGCCAAGACACATGCCGAGGAACAACTTGTCCTTAAGGGCCAAAAGCCATAGGACGTAAAGCAAGCTAATGATGATGATGATGATGGGAAATCGTAACACAGAAATTGTGCTCCGTCTTCAAAGAGTTAAGCCCTGAGCATTCTAATCTTTAGAGATAGGAAACATACACTTTCAGAGATAATCAAAAAAGCTCTTGGATGCATGACTATTGGAATGGTGGAATGTTTTATCTGGTATCGGCAAATGAATAGTGGGCTCCATTTACTATCTATTTTACCATTTTGTGTCGGTCTTGTCCATATTTGAAGGTTTCGGATTTACCCAACTGGATACTGTTTAGCCTTCCCTCCCTTGCTTGCATCTTGTTACGCATGCTTGACTAAACTTTGCAGCCCACCTCCCTACCGCCCTAACCTGGAGTTCGTCATGGATGACTTGCTGACGTCCACTCAGGGAGTGGACATACAAGGCTGGCTTGCGATGGCCATGGACACCGACATGCATATGGCCCCTGAGTCGGAAGCCATGCATGATCCGCACACTGCAAGAATGCATGATGGTAACGACAAAACATTTGTTAGCTGCTTTGTTAGAAATAGAGTAGATATATGGCATGGGAATGCACTGTGTGATTGTCAGATTGTCCCCCTGTGTTTTCTGTTGGTGCTGTTCATACTTAGCAAGCTTATGTTCTGTATGCTATGGCATGTTTTATTTAGTGAATTTATAGGGCGCCTGTTCCGGGGGAACAAGCTCTAGGCGCCTTACAATCTAAAAACAAAGTAAAAAAACAAACGTATAAAGATTTTTTAAAAAATAAATAAAAAATAATTTCCAGTGATATATGCAGAGAAACCATTCAGGGCACTTGCTTGACAGGTTGTCAGTGCTGACTGGTTTGATTGAAGACATAGTGCTGTGGGTGTGAGTTTTGTTTTTGGTTTTGTTGTGATTGTTTTTTAAGCTGTATTTTGTTATATTGTTGTGCTTGGTTCTTGGTTATCACGTTCTTTGTATTTGGATATTCCTCCATACCCCAAACAGGGAGAAAGGAATAAAATCTTTGAATCTTTGAATGCTTAATCCATGGCTAGACTGCTGATGCAATGAATTTATTGTTGTTTCCTGTTTCCGGAGTTCATTTTCAGGTTTACTAGTACATGTACAACTACAGGCCATATGATCTGGTTTGTTTCAGGTGTTGAACAAAGTGGCAAAGATGACAGATCTGTGGAAATTTTTGTTTTGTATCAGATTGTTGAACATGTACGTCTTGTTTTGTGTATGATATGGAGGTAAATTGATTTTTGAAGTTTGGTTTTAAACAGGTGTGGCCAATCCTGTGCACAATCCACAAGCATCGCAACAGCCTACTAATCACTCATCAGGTAATCAATGAGGCTGTCTGTACTCAGAAAAGCATTGTCCTGTTCATGTTTGTACTAGTTCTTGTTTCACCATTTGTGTGTAAAGCAGTCAGAATAGTTCACAGCTTCATACTCTCCATCACGTGGTTATTATGTATTCAACAGAATCAGAATTTGTACAGTTTGTTGTCTATTTCCCAGTCTTTGAAATCAGCTTTGTGGTGGACAGAATACAGCTTACAATAATATTCTTAGTGTGTGTCAGTTTACTGTGTGTGTCTGTGCTAAACCAGGTTTTGTGCAAAATGACTGCCTTTACACATAAGGTGGTTTAGGGAGGAGAAAATCTACAATACTAATAAATATAGGTAGTGCTACTATGCATGCATGAGTACTGATTGAGATATGTGCTTGTATTTTCTCCTGAACAGTTCCATCCCATCATCATCATCATCATCCCCATCCTGATCAGCACGCCCACCTTCAGTCTGGAGAGTCATCGCTGGGCAGACACGTCTTTGAGGTGACCTTGCAGAAGGAAGGTGACAAGGGCATCGGCATCACCATCGTCGGCGGGGAGACCACTAGCAACCTTGACCTTGGCATCTTCATCAAGTCTGTTCTGAAGGACGGGCCGGCAGCGAGAGACGGACGTATCCTCCCTGGTGATCGCCTGATCGCCATCAATGGAGTCAGCCTGGAGGGTGTGCAGCACCACGAGGCTGTTCGTTTGATACGGGACTCGGAAGACAGTGTGACGCTGCTAGTGTCACAGATGCGTGCGCCGGCTACAATCAAAAGACGGAATCACGAGAACGGTGGTGCTAAAGTCTCCAGAGAACTCGCTAATGACACTGATGCCGTGTGCCAGTCAGACGACGACGGTGGTTTTGATGCGGTGCTTTCGCAGCCATCATCCGATCATCGTTCTTCTCACCATGATCATCATCCAAACAAATCCATAACTGCTGCTCCCTCTAGTCATTCCCATCATCCTCATCACATCAGAGACCATCATAGTGTTCATCCAGAGTATACGGACAGTGGTGTTGCGGAACAATTGGACGCAGAATATTCTGCGCCTTCTCACACAGAGAGATCCAGGTTTTCTCAACCTGTAGATCGTGACTCTGAAGACAGTGTGGCGGGTGATGAGCTGCAGTTGTCTGAAGACTTACTGATGGCTGCTGAGATTGATGCACGCACTGTCAGCAGTTACGGCTCGACTGACATCGACCGTGCTCTGGAAGCGGAGACAGAGGAGGAGTCGAACAGGGAAACGCAAGAGTTGGAGATACTGGGAGGTTGGTGCGATAAGTTTTATGATGTTATAGTGGTCACATGAATGAACAGGTTTATGTTACTGAGGGATCAGTCTTGTCTTCCTCCCAGGGGGAATCGCATGGTTCAGTGGGTTGAGCCTCAGTCTCGAGATCAGGTCAGGTGTTCGAACAACGGAGCAGAATTTGGTATGCTGGTTATTTTGTACTGTTTTTTTTTCCAGTGGCCCTGTCTTTGAAATTGCCCTTGCTGTGGTCAGTAGACGTTAAAACTCAGAGCACCCACCCGTCCTTATCTTCAGTTTGAAGTTTTATGCATGGATGTGTAAAACTATCCGGCAAATGAATTGAGAAATGACAACTTGCTGTAGAACTATGCATAATTGAAAATACACTGCTTGTAAGTGTTTGGTTATCTTGCTCTAGATTTTTAAGCCACATCTATTTCAGCCATTGGAAAAGTAGTTCAGATTTTTTTTTTTCTCTCATGAACAGATATTGCCAACATGGCTGTGGACAATTCAGATTCTGACTCAGACTTTGAGTCCGCTGTGAAGGCAACTGTGGAGGGAAGAGCGCAGGCAGTCCCTGATACTAGTGATAGCAGGAGGTCTACTGGACCAACTGGGAAAACTGCCAGGTAAGTGACCAGGCAAATATGTATGCAAAAAAAGGGGTACTTCTGCATGTACTGTCATTTTGGTAAAACCGAAGGGCCTCAGCAGCGTGGATTTGATAAGCATCTAGGCAGGTAGTAGATACATGTAATTTGCATAACACTTTGTTCCAACGTTTAGTGTTTTGGTACCTTATGGTGGTAGGCACTACAAAATTGCATTCCGTTCACAAAGCAGAGAGACAAACACGCACGCACACACACATGCAAGTATGTGCGCACACATGCATACACGCTTCCACAGACACCCATACAAAGGAGATTGCCTTGTGTTTGAATTTCTGGTCATCAGTAACAATAATGAATACATACATGTGCCTCAGTTACAGTACTATTGATAGCTGAAGTTGGGCACTCAGCAGTCTGTCAGTAGGATTTCTGTGCATGAATTTTAACAGTACATCCTGAGGCATCTGCACATGTAGTGTGTCCGTTGCAGAGCGGAGACATCATCACATCCACCAGAAGCTGTGATCTATGAAGTGGTGCTGGAAAAACGGCGGGGATCTCTGGGCATCACGTTGTCTGTGAGTCATCAAATGAGAATATGATGGTTTCTGAAAACACTGTTGTAAGATCAGAGTCAGTTCCGATAAAGACTGATTGAAAGTCCATAATGATATGATGATAATGATAAGTTGATAAGGGTGTGGAAATTCTTTTTTTTTTCCCTTTGATATAAGAACATTTGTCCAGTTCCTTGAAATCACAAATAGACTGACAAGCGCATGTAGCACTGAACAGATCCTGCAAGTGGGAGTGGATTCTGAGAAAGCTGTAAATTAGACATGGGTGTGAAACTTGGTTAAATCGGTCTGACATCATTTTTTTTTTCACTGCCCATCATTTTATAATGTTGCTGCCATTTATTATTTTTAAAAGTTTTCTGTCGTGTTTTGTAGGGTGACAGAGATGAGACGGAGGATGGGAATATCTACATCAAATCCCTTACGCCAGGTGGACCTGCAGACACTGGCAGTATTCTTCAGCCAGGTGGGTTCCTTTGTTCAGACCTGCTGCCTGTCCCGCTTTCAGTGGAATATTTTGGTTCAGAATCGCCATCATGTGGAAGAGCAAACAAGTGTGTGGTCCAGCACCAAATGAGAAAAAGATTGACCAACAGTTCTCTGAAGACTGTACAAAACTCTTCCCCTGCGTTCAGAGTCGGCTGTTAGTGCGCATCGTGCTATGTGCACAGTTTGTAAACTTCACTTCAAAATTTTGTATGAAGGCCTTTTTAACATTGAGCGTAGGTGTGTTTGAACATGCTAAACTGTTATTGTTCTCTGCGAGTGTGATATCATTTATTCAGGTGTAGATCAGATAGTAAGATTCCACTCAACTTAGTAATATTTCACTCAGATGATTGAATTTATTCCTCTAGAGTCTGAATTAGGATTGGCAGTCTGTTTATTCATATTAAATGACTTGTCTCTGATTTATTCTTGTATACCAAAGAGTCATGCTAATGACTTTCTTTTTCTGCAGGTGACCGCTTGCTTGAAGTCAGTGATCATGATGTGGGCACTGCCACCTGTACAGTCGCTGGCAAGCTGCTAGAAGCCGCCCCGCGTGTGTGTGTGCTGAAGGTGGCTCGCACCATGTCCCTCGACGCTCTTGCCCTTGACACCAACAGAGCTGTGGTGAGTGTGTGTGTATTGAACTTGGGTATGCATGGCGATTTTGTGCATGTGTGTGTGTGTGTGTGTGTGTGTGTGTGTGTGTGTGTGTGTGCACGTGCATGTCGGTTTTGTCTATCTGTTGTTAAAGATTTCAGCTACTGGCTGCTATATCGTCAATATTTTCAGTTTTGTTAATATATTACATACTGTGACAGTGTGAGGAATTCAGCACAGTCATCAAAGATCAAGTCCTCTGCAAAGCAGGCATGTTTGTGATACAGTTAACATGACGCGGACCCATTTGAAACAGAAGCCGTACATTGATATTGTATTTTTAGAACAGACAGTAAAGTATTTTTGAATTTGGATTTGGATGTCTTTGTTCAGTTGACACATTTATTTAATTCATCCACTGCCTGTGTGCTTATCAACTACTCTTACGCCACAGGGCAGCAAGGCATTGCCTGGAGCATCGCAGCGCCCCACACAGTTGCCTGTCATAGAAGCCCACAACTCTGTGTCAGAGGATGAAAGCGTTCCTGGCAGGGAGCCACCTTTGACCCCTCCGTCAGCGTTTGCCTCTGCGGCTCCCACCCCAGTGAGGGAGGACTCTGACCTTCCAATTGTTCCTCCTCCTCCCCCTCTCAGCCTTGACCTTGTGGACGACTCGCGATCCAACAACACCCAGAGCGACGTTGACTCGGACGTCCTGGACAGCTCGCGGTCGGAGCTGGAGAGGATCTACGCTTCAAATGAGCGGTATCTGCATGACGGGGGAGAGGAAGATGACGACGACTTGGACGCTGCGTTTGCAGCTTGCTGCTGCTGCGATGCATTCTGGTGTTAACCTTGGTAAAGGTTACCCAGATTACCGTGGTAACGGTGATGCTGGTCAAACTGTTGACCGCAGTGCTGCTGAAAACAATAGGGCCAGAGTAGACGGTGGTGATAACGGTGGTGAAGTTTCACCCGCGAATACACTGAAAAATGACTCGCCTGTGAGTAACTCGTCCACAGACTCCGTAGTGCAGTCACCACAGGACGAAGGCAAAACTAGAAAGCGTTCTCTCGTGCGTCAGCGGAGGGTGGTGGAAGCAACAGAGGACGACCACGCTGCTGTTGGTGCTGAGAATATTGCTCAGTCAGAGGTAAACACCTTTTTTTTAAAGAAAGATGTGTAAGAGTGGCAGATGTATTCAACTGAGTAGATTCCTGCATTGTTGCTATAGTACACAAAAAAGTTGAGTTTCACTGTTCTGAGTGTGGAATACACTGTTTAGTAAGTTTGGATGTACAGTTAAACTTTAACAGGAAATGTTGTGCTTTGCAAATGTTCAGCCCACCAAATTTGAAAAATAAATGCAATTCTAAACTCCGAAATTTAAATAGCTGAGCTGACCCTTCGCACCACATGAATTTAATGTGTTTATGTCCAGTGTGTGAGAGAATGCGTGTGATTCACCTGAGCGTGCATGTTGTGTTCGGTTCGCGGCGCTTTGAGCCGATTCATGAAATTGGGTAAAGTGCCTATACAATACTCATTATTATTATTATTATGAACAGTTGTGGTGTAATTTGGCAGTATCCTCGCAAGAAAGGAGTACGGATTAATTGTGCACTGTTGGCTTTTTTTTTTCTCTTTTTTTTCCAGTTAGAAGTGGGCTTGAAACTCCGTGTTCTAGTGTTAAAAAATGTCTGTTCTAGTACCAGGACTTTATTGTGGAGCTAGAGAAGCCTGCAGGCGGTGGCCTGGGCTTCACGGTTGCCGGGGGTGCCAGCACTACAAGCGGCTGCTATGTGAAGGCCGTGGTGCAGGACCCAGCACTTTCTGACGGACGCCTGCGCGCGGGCGACAGGCTCATCCAGGTATTTCACCTGTTGACTTAATCGGCCGTCATCTTTTCACATAGGTGGTTTATCTTACTAGAACTGCAGTCTTTGTATTGCTGATGTTAGTGATATAGGTTGTGATGAAAAAAAACATTTCCCCCTCACTCATTAGAGCTTACAGCAACCTTTTCCCTGTCCACACTTTCTCACTGTTTAACTATAAGCCTAGGATGTGCTGTGAGACCTGCTCACAGTGCGTGCATGTCTGTCTGTCCGACAACAGAGCACAGAAAAACCCAAACCCAACAACAAAAACAACACACACACACACACACGCATGCACACACAGTGATCAACAGTTATCGTCATATGCTTATACATCCTTGGAACAGGTTACTTTGGCTGTGGAAGTAATCCTAAGGAGGACTGATGATTGTATTTCATTCACACATTCATGTGAAGTGTGAACCGGACACTGCGTGTCTTTATTTCAGGTGAATGGCCACGACATGACAAGTCTGAGCCATTTCGAGGCTGTGACGTTCTTGCGACAGACACCCCAGAAGGTGTCTATCAGGGTGAGGCGCTATAGCAACGCCAGGTCACCCAAACACAACCCCCCACACGAAGGCAAGAAGAGTGGACCGCCAAATGCCTCAAATGAATTCTCAGGTGCCGCTACGCAAGATGAACGTCACAGTCAGGTAACTTTTGTGCACTGTTGCCCACTCTGCGTGTCTCAGATTTGTTTTCTTGATCTTGCAGTGTTGTGTGTGTGTGTGTGTGTGTGTGTGTGTGTGTGTGTGTGTGTGTGTGTGTTCGGGCATGCATGTGTGTGCTCGCATTAAATGCATCCCCGTACCCCCCCCCCCCCCCCAAGGGTACTCTTTCCTTTGGAAGAAAGATGGGAGGCTGGCAGTGTTACTCTTTTGTAAATATGTGACAGAAAACTCTTCTTTAAAGTTTAAGCGTAATACATTCAGTTCCCTGCTCCAAGCGTATTTGAAACTTTACTAACACTGAGACCAACACCACTGTCCATTTGTTGTGGAATCTGCAGTTACATGTACTTCCATTTGTTGAATCTGTTCAAAGTCTGCTGGCATGTCTGCGGAATGCTTTATGATAGGAGATAAACCATCTGCTTCTAGTATTGCTTCCCATCTATTCACAGTCACATATTCTAGTTTTGCTTCCCTCGTAATCTCAGAAAGTGGATAGATCTTGCCAGGGAGCAGTGTGCTTATAGCTTTCAAAACTGAGGGTCACTTTGACCCTCTCTGTCCAATTCAGAGGATCATTCACAGATGTAAAGAGATAGACGCACCGCCGCACGCTGCCACCGCTGCTTGCGAGTGTCGCTATCGCGGCCATCTTACTAATACCAGAACTCAGAGGCTCTGTGTATAGGACGCCTCGTTCGAAATACAAAGTTCTTTAGAAAGACGTCATCAGAAATGTGACGTCAGATAAAGCGGACCAATGCTATGCGCGCTATGTAAACAGCTGATAGCGTCTGGCCAATGCTATGCGCGCTATGTAAACAGCTGGCACTTCCAGGTACTAGCAACATGGCGCGCGGCGGCGACACTTTTCCGGTACCGCGGTGCGTCTATCTCTATACGTCTGTGGGATCATTTTGTAAAATCAAAGGGACAGACCCATGTACGAAAATCTTGGTTCGACCGGACACATTGTTTACAAGATTGTCGGAGATGACACGTGCTTTATGAATCGGAAACCCCAGCACTAGGGCACATAATTCCGTTTCCCATTCCAGCGACTGTCTGGGGTGTGTTGTTTTACTTTCGGTTTTCAAGTCTTGAAAACCGTGCGACACAATGACATACAGCCCCAAGACCTCTGCGTCAGATTCTGAAATCTCTGCATAAACAACGCACATATGTGTGTAATAAGGAAGTGACTGACAGAGTGGCAGTGAAGAGCCACTGTAATCATTCTTGCATCCCAGACTGTATTTCATCTTCTCATGACTGCAGAAACTTTCCCCTCACACGGAGCCAGGTGAGAAGCTGTCAGAGAGTGTGGACGGACGCACTAAGCGTACAGAGGGAGTAGCAGAAGAGGGGACAGAGCGCCGGTCCGTGCAAGACCTGATCAGGTCGCTGGACACACCCAAGGCCATCATCAAACCCTACGAGTATGGCCGACGGCGCAGCCAGGCAGAAGAGAAAGCCAACGAGATCAACGGGCGTGAAGTAAAAGAGGCAGCTGTTGAAGAAGGCAACAATGAAACAGCAAATGAAGAACCCGTAACAGAGGTATGTTTGTGATGGTTTGGTTTTGTTATTGTCTTCTCTGTTTGTTTTTTTGTGTTTGTCTTTTTGTCTTTTTATCTTTGTGTTTTTTTTTTTCTAAACAGACAACTGAACTGACCTTTAGTTAGGATTTTTTTCCCTTGAGATGTATTAGAGTAAAAAAAAAAAAAAAAAAAAAATCATGTTCTGACTTGTTTTTGGTGCCTGTCTCACCTTTCTAGTCTATTCACACATACACATATCAAGTGTGCATACCATGTCATGTGGATTTACTACAGTTTCTGTACATTTACCAGTGATCTGTTTGATGCATTATATAAAACTGGTTGACAGGCAGGTGTGATGCGGATAGTGTTGAAGAAAACCAACCCTTCTGACAGCCTGGGTTTCAGCCTGGTGCAGCATAAGCTGGATGGCCAGTCCAGAATCTTCATCAAGACCCTCTCACCAGGGGGCATCGCTCACAAAGACGGGCAGTTGCACGTTGGAGACAGGCTGCTGCAGGTACGTGACTGTCCATGCGGATAACTGTAACCTTTCTTTCCTTTCATAGATTTTCCTATGCTGGGATCTGTAGATCTGAGTGTAGATCTAAGATCATGTTCCCAAACAGTCACAGTTTTCCTAAATGCAGTGTCCAAACTCTCAATTTTGTTTGTATGGATAGTATTAGTTGATATAAATTTGCTTGACAAGTTGAAAATGTGAAGTGCTGGAGGAGGGTTGTTTTTTTTTTTTACTCTTTTTTTTTTTAGTATAGATACATATACATAAATACATACAGGTGCAGGCACATACAGGATCAAGACATAGTCTGACACATGGGCATGCACTTAAACAGGCATTGATTCCATTGTGTGTACAAAGGAGGAGGAGTTTTGACAGCACAAGTTTCATTGCATGTATAAAAGTTGAGTGTGTGGGTGTGTTCATGTGACTCATTCTTTTTTTTTTTTTTTTTTTTACGAAAATGACTTTAACCATCACCATTGCTGTCCTTGCTGTAGGTGAATGGCACATCACTGATAGGACAGAGTCACACAAAGGCAATCCGCATCCTGAGGGAAGCCCAGGGTAGTGTCATCCTGACAATATCAAGGTATGCTGCTAGACACCCCGAGCATAACATGTCTGTCTTTTGGCAATGCCACTTCCTCACTTACTGCTGTACAGTTCTACTACTTTTGGATCATGGACCATGTTAAGCCCTGTTTCTGTGGTTCTTTCTCTTACCATGATGATGCTCGGGTCGTGAGTTCTTATCCCAGCTGGGGCCAAATATGTGTGCTGGCTTTTTCATCGTTGCCCTGTCTTTGATATCACTCGTATGTGGTGGAAAAGGATGTTAAACCCCCAAACACCCACCCACCCACTCTTACAATGATGCAGCCAGTTAAAAAAGAAATTGACGTTTGACAGATGGTATTGAATATCGCTCTGTGTTGTGCAGGCCGGAAGAACAGCTGGAGTTTGATGCATCAGATGATTCCTCATCAAAACATGCTACAGGCAGGGAGTTGGATGACAGACAACCCCCACCACCATCCCCCTCAACCAGCAGCAACGATGCCAACACCAACACAGACACTGACGACGACATCAACAACATTCTTGACGAAGCCATGAACTTCCTGGAAAATGAAGAAAACGGAGAGCAGGATGGCGATGGAGCACGTGCAAAGTCAGTAACGCCAACGCCGAGGCCAAGATCCAGAGGTCATGTGACCACGAAGCATGCAAGACTCAAAGGACGCAAAATGAACAGCAAAGACAGTAGATCTGAGAGTCATGACAGTCAGTCTAGTAGTGACACTGGCAAAGCTGCAGTTGAAGGTTTGGACTTTTTGGGCAGTGACTGTGATGTTAAATTTGCAAGAAGGTTGCCATCAGTGGAAATTCCGGAACAGCTGACAGAGAAATGGTTGACGTCGCTGCCGCTGCTGGCTTTGGGGAATGACGCGGAGGAGTTGTCAACACAGCTGCTACAGTCGCTGGCCGACGCTGTGGAGCAGGAGGAACCAATGGTGGAGTTCAAGGTGGGTGTTTTTGTTTTGTTTTGCTTTGTTTTCCTAGATGTGTGTGACGCTAATGTGTTCCTCATTCCAACATGTCACATTTTTAAAGAGACTTGCCAACACTGTTTTGTTTCTTCAAGACCTAATTTGTCTTCCATTGTGGTCATTAGATTTTCAACCTACGTGTTAGCTGAATTCAGACTTCTACAGATCCCTTGGGTTGTACTCTCACACCTGCCTATGCATAGAAATATGTTTTGGACTTTTTTGGATTTCACTGTCATGTGGTTTTGGCTTTCACTGCTTGCACTAGCACCGTGTTATATACTTGGTAAAGTTTTGCTTTGATACAGCTTTCGTATTTCACAGTTTGCACACTGCTTCTTGACCATGTAATGAGTGTGGTGGACGAGCCGGGGTGGCCGAATGGTAGAGCGTTGGACTTCTTATGCTCGGGTCGTGAGTTCGTATCCCGGCTGGAGCCAAATATTTGTGCTGGCTTTTTCATCGTTGCCCCATCTTTGATATCACCCGTATGTGGTGGAAAAGGACGTTAAACCCCCAAACACCCACCCACCCTCTTATCGTGGTGTGTTGCAGAACTTACGGCAAGTCAGAGCAACAGACAACAGCGAGGTAGCCAAGCTGCCAGAGAATAAATCCAGAAACAGATACAGAAATGTTTTGCCATGTAAGTCAGATTTGTTTTCTCCACCAAGACATAATGTGTGTGTGAGAGAGAAAGAGAAGATTTAATTAAACACACACACGCATGCACACACGCACACACACACACACGCACGCTAAAATTACACGTGAAGCCTGCAACACCAGAAGCAGTTCCTTTCTCCTTTTCTGTGTTATCTTAGCTGAATATAACTCTTATGTCCGGATGCAGATGACTTCAACCGAGTAAAATTGAAAGATGTCAGTGATGGGAATGACTACATCAATGCCAGCTACGTTCGGCTGACGGCCAGTGGCGGTCAGGAGCAGCTGCTTTACATCGCCTGCCAGGGACCTCTCGCTTGCACCATCGCAGACTTCTGGCAGATGGTGTGGGAGACCGGCGCCAATGTGGTCACCATGGTCACGCAGGAAGTGGAGTCTGGGAAGGCCAAGTGTCACGTCTACTGGCCTCCATCCACTGAAGAGTCTCTAGAACTGAGTGGCGGGTCAGTGGAATTTCCTGTCTTTTTTTTTTGTCTTTTTTTTTTTTCTTCTTTTTTTTTTTTTTTTTTTTTGAACACTTTTGTTTAAACGTACATCTTTGGACATATCTACTAATCTAGGCCCAGCTTCTCTAAGCTGTTTTGGGGTGTGTAACATACGACTTAGACACATGCAGTTACTGCCTCTCACCAGCAGGTGTCTGTTTCAGTACTGCAGTCACTCACCGAGAAGAAGAGCTATAGGCCGTTAGATTTTTTTGTTCACGGTCACAGAGAACTGTGTATTGCATTCAGAAGTGCAACTGTTGTCATCTCTGAAGCCTAGCAATTTTGGAATATGCACGTTTTGTCAGCTTTGGTAGAGACTGTGAGAGAGAGTTGCTGTTATTTGTAAAGTACTTACGTGTCCCATTGATTTTTCCAGAAAGTACACCGTAAGCCTGCTGAAAGATGAGAACATTGACGATTTTGACATCCGCCACCTGAAGCTGCAAAAGAAAAGTACCGGTGAAATACGTGAGGTCGTTCACTTGCACTACACCACCTGGCCTGACCATGGTGTCCCGGGCACTGCCCTGCCATTGCTGCGGGTAAAGTTCAATTTCTGTGGGATATACATACATCAGTATTCTGCAGTTGTTGCTAAACCTGCTGTGAGGTTATTGGTCCCCAGAATATTGACTCATGCCTAGTGAGCATTAGAATAAGTTGAATGCCTCTATCACGGCCACATTTGTGTACATCCATGATAGTGTTATGCTTAAGGTTTGTTTATTTCTGAAAAAAAAGGTAAATGTACAGCATCTAACATGAATTTTCAGACAAATTCCTTATCCTTTCAGCCAGAAAAAAAAAAAAAATCAGTTTTGGCAAAAAAAAAAAAAAAAAAAAAAGCAAGGGGGGGGGGAAGGTTGCACACAGTAATGTGTCAAGATACATGTACATGTATGTATTAGACAGTCTAACTTCAATTTTTGAAGACTTGCATGTCAGTATCAAGGTAGTATCTTACTTTTAGGTTCCAGGAGAGGCTACAAAATGCCTTCAAAAATGCTTTTAAAAAAAATTTTCTGAAGTGGGGCATTGCCCCCGAGGTCCCCCCAGCAGGGCGCTGCCTCTGTACAGTATCTCTCCCTCTTTCTGAGAGTGACTCACATGCATGACACAACAGAGCTGATGTTTTTCTTAACAGGGGTTTCTGTTTGCTTTGCAGTTCCTGCGCCTGATGCATCTGTTTCATCGGACTGGCCCCCTAGTAGTTCACTGCAGTGCTGGTATCGGGCGTAGCGGGGTTCTGATGGCTGTCGACACTGCCTTAGCCCGCATGGAGAGCGGAGACAAGGTAGGAAGTTTGAACTACAGACACATTTACACAAAATCTGCGTCTGGTTGTTGTTTGTCATCTTACTCTACTCTGTTCCATGCCTACATCCAGTAGTTAGTATGATATGACTGCGACAGACAAATTGGAATGTAAGTATTCAATTCTGATTGTTGAAGCACTTGTCCAGTTGTTTGATTGAGTACAGTAAATCAGGGCTTGTGTTAACGCACAAACTGTGCGTATTGACGCACAGAAATCACGAAATGACGCAGAAAAAAAATCGCTGGAGGTTTTACTGACGCACAGATTTTAAAATTTTGGAGCAGGAGTGCGTCGTGTGATAATCAAATTTGATAGCATGACGCACAGCTTTCACAGTTTTAGTTTCAATCTTCGGCAATCGATTGTCAGAGCAGTCGCCACAGACGCTCTGAAATGTAGGGCGTTTATGTCTGTTAGAGTAGGCTGACCCTCAGATTTTTCTGCTGGAAGTCATGCTGACCCTCAGAAAAAATATCTACCACAAGCCCTGTAAATTGTGTTTTGGTGAGCATCAGGTGTCTAGAGGAAAACACTACACTATTATCACATGACAACAACTCTAACAATCTGAGGAACTGTACATCAGAAACAGTTGATTCCCTCCTTCTCTCTCTCTCTCTCTCTCTGTCTCTCTCTTTATGAACCTACTCCTGTTTTGTTTATTTTCTTTATTTCTTTTGTCTTGGTGCTATTATGCGCATGGCAAATAAAAACCTTGAAACTTGTTTATAATTGCCGCTTCATCTGGCTGTTTGAAATTTCCATGTACATGTAAAATTCTTTTTATTGATTGATGGAGGCAGCCAGTCAGTTATTTGTCAGGCCCTGTTTGAAAAGAAAGTCGTTGCTTTGATGAAGTTGATGAATTTCTGTAGATGAAAGGATATATATATATATATACTTGTCTTTTGTTTCAGTTGGACATGTTTGATATTGTGTCTGAGCTGCGTCGTCAACGCTATGGGATGATCCAAACACAGGTCAGTTCAGAGATACATGTAGCTAAAAAACATTATTGTGTTGATCATCATGATTATTACCTGTGTCACTTGTATAATGAAAACAATAAGTATGGCGTTTAAAAGTACAAGTTAGCTGCTCTTTTATTTTTCTTATCAGCTCTCTGAGATACATATATTGTGGTGTATATTTATTTTGGCTCAAAACTGAGCAATGATGGTATACAGAAAGCTGTAATTTTGTGCTTGTCCTAATGGCAGCCTTCTTTTGTCATTGTAAGCAGCTTAGGTCAATCTGTGAGCGCAGACAAATGAAGTCATGCCCCCTTAATGATATATGTGTGTGTGTTTTCAGGAGCAGTACCTCTTCTGCTACACTGCCTGCATGGAGGCACTCCTCAGCATGGAGAGTTAACTCTCCCATGACCTACAGCTAATTTATAATTCTGTGCTGCCAGGCTTGTACAAAACTTAGGGCAGATGCCTGGTTTTCACATTGCATGTACATGTACTTGCCTGTGCATTGTTAACTTTGTAAACTGTTCGCTTGCTCCCAAGAAACTGATAAAAAAAAATGACGCTAGATTTAGGCTATAGATAGGCCATGAAGGAATTAGAAGCATGAGAGATTGTACAGTAGCGCGTATGTGATGAGTAGTCATTGGTTTGTACTCTTTAGTTCAAGAAGGGAATAGTTAGTTTGAGAGTTAAAAAACAAAATCATTGTAAGAAGAATATGTGTTCGACTGTTTTAATTGTTCAGAGTGGAATCATGGTAGGATGCCTTTAAAAAAAAAAAAAAAGCATTGTTAGAATATTTGTTCAACTGTTTTGAAATTTTCAGAGTGAAATCATGGTAAAATGATTTTTTTCCCCCTCTAGTTAAATCTGTTTATGGTGTGTGAAATGCTCTCCGGTAAGTCCGTCCTTGACTTTGACCCTGTCCGTCTTGCCATCCTGCACAGGCAAGATGCACTGAACTTTACTTGCCTTTTGACTTTTAACTGCTGCTGAAATGTTCGAGTGGATGCATTTGTGACAACTCACATCAAGGGAAAAACGTGGCAGCTACAGACACTGCAAGTTTTCTGCTGAAGCATGTTTTGCTGTGCCTTCTCTAGGAATATGCTTACTGTTCACCGATTCGGTGAACGCCTGTGTTGGTTTAATATGCAAAACATGGACTAAAACAGACAGACAGGTACCCTAAAACAAACACACAATCACACATGAATAAGCTGGCAAAGACAACTTTGTATGCTTGCCTCAATGAAGCTGCACCTAAAATGATGAAATAATTGTGATTTTTTTCATGGGTGATACTGAAAAGATTTTTGAAGTCCAGTATAGCATTAACTGGATTACCCGTGCATCTGTTTTGATAAACTGTTGCAGGTTTATTAGTTCAACATGACAAAGCTTGGGAATTGATCTTGTGGGATTTTCTCGTTCTGTTTCCTGAACAGTCACTCAGTATTTATTTTTTTTTTTTCTAACCTGATGTTTTGTTTTCACCTTGTGAGCTCTTGTGAGGAAGTGATCTGAGCTGGACATGTTGTAAGATGTAGTGTACAGTAACATTTAAAGCGTTTGATTTTATCTTTCAACGCACTTTAAAAATCCATGGTAACTCAGCTTATACCAGACTAACTCACTCGATAGCAGCCGTCCAAATTTACCTGCTTTTAATCTTTGCAGTATTCTTGACCCTTTAGCTCATCATTTCTCTGTGCAATATGTTGACTTTTTAGTTCACTTTATTTAAAGGGTTGATATTAAGCTGCTTTAATTTTGCTTAGTTCTGTGATATTTTACCACATGTACCTAAGGTGACGGTTGATTTACTCTCAGTATGTGTGTGCAATACAGGGTTGGCAAAATGTAGGGTAACCTTGACAGTGAGTTGTGCAAATCTGCTCTACTCCCTCTAGTCTGAAAATTTGCCATGTCATCAAGGCACTGTAGGTGTCAAGAGTACCTGGCATGTATTGCGGCATGTTTTTTTTGTTTTGTTTTGTTTTGTTTTGGCGTGTTAATTGTTATTGGAGACTGAAACAAGATTCACAAGCCAGAGTTGATTGGCTTTGCCTCTGACAGCTTTTTTTAATGCATTGGTTGAACTGAATAGCAAATAATGTCATTCACGCCTGCGCAAATCGAAGCAGAAAACGTGGTGATGTTAGTATCCTTTTGGTCTCCCTTGACTATATTTTGACAAGACATCTTCAAGTGTAACTTGGCTGGACAAGTGGAAACGTGTTTTAGAATCACGAAACTTTTTGTGACCTTGGAAGAACAGACAAGTGCATATTGCCAGCCCTGTCAGTAGCCGCATTATTACTATTATATATAATGCAATATTTGGTCATTGGTATTGAACCATTCAACTTTGTTTTTACATTTTTGTTTGCTGTTTCTGCCTAGACTGCCTTCATTTCCCATGATGCACTTTCATTATTTTCTTTGGGAAAAAGATAGCCATTGGTAATAATTATATTGCAAGCAATAATGACAATAAAGTAATGATCAGTTTATCCATTTTGAGAAGAAGATGAAAGCTGAAAAACATAGACTTGCAATGCAATTCATCTTTGGACAGCAGTGCTTTGGATTAATTCTGTTGGGTTTGTTTGCTGGTCTTTGTCCATTTTCTGTTGCAGAAGTACCTGTATTTTCATGGTGTGGATTACTGTTACACGAATGCCTCTAAAAAAAATGTTGCATGTTTATGAGCACTTGTATAGAAATCACAAACGTGTTTCGTTGGATAACTTTCTGCTGGGAGAAAATTATTTTGTTTAGAAGGGATCAGATTTGTATTTTAAGTAACCAGAGTATCCAGAAAGTAAGTTTTCTCCATTTATCCTATAATCTGTAAAGCTTTTTTTTTTTCAAAATGGGGGAAAAGGTGTACTAATTGATTAATTTATATTTCATTTTTATCCAGTATATGAATTATATACATGCACTAATAAAATGTACACACATAAACACACTGGCATTAAATAAACTACATTGTAAGCTGATTTTCTGAAGAAAAAAAGAAAAGAAAAAAACTTTTATTGCCACAGGAAGCTGCTGAATAAGTTTTAAAAATTGTTTGACAGTACTATGGCTGAACACTTCGTATGTGCAGAAAGTTTCACAAGAAACTCAGAAATGTTTAAGACAGCTTTTCACAATGAGAGTTCTGCAATGGCATACATGAATGTGTTGTTTTCACAATGCAATTTACAAGTTGCGATACACGCGCAGTGTTTGTGTAGAATGTACCACAAGTACATTGTACTACAAAAAGCTGTGCTTGCATGGCAGTTTCAGTTCAAGCAGAACTTTGATTTGAGATAAGTCATATTGAGGTTGACTTACGTCCATCGGATTTGACTTGCAATACTGACCAGACCGGATTTGACAATAGTAGACATTCCGAAATTTGTACCAATCTGGTTACATTAATTGCCATTGCATGTTTCACTTCCTGGGCATGTAATCAAATATTTTCCCAATAAACAATGAAATCCTGAGCAGATTGTTCTATCTTTTCTGTATTAGAGATCATATGAACGAACACATCTGTGGTAATTGCGCATGTACTGACTCTCTCTCTCTCTCTCTCACACACACACACGTTACACCACAATACACTATTATTAGTAAAGATAATATGAAGGGAAAAGGAAGACAGTTCAGCAGTATCTGGTGTTGTGATAGCAGTTATCACTCGTGCCCATAGCGCAAAGTTCACGTCTTTGTTGAGTACCGATAAGAACCAGATAAATCACACTGTTACATTACCGAAGTGTAATTGTCCTCTTTAATCTTAGTCTCTAGCAACACAAGATATTATAATATTATGCTGACTGCATTCACTGAGGTTCTTAAAGCTCATAAATTCAGCTAGTATCAAACGATGAATCGCTGTAAATTTACGTACAGCTGTCTCACATTAGAACAGAATATCCTCATTATCACACTCAACACAATTTCATGCACAAAACTCTTGTTTTCTTATGCAAGTCTGATCAACTCGGCCACTGTTTGCGTTTTCCACATTGTTGGAGAAAAAACTCTGGATTCTAGGCAAAATCGCAATTATTGTTGATGACTAAAACTGACGCTGAACCGTAGGACCGGCCACATGCTCTGAACTCGCGCATCTTATCGTATGTATCCAAGTCATTGCACACCCGACTCCAAGCTCCACTCCCCGTTTCACAGCATGGAGAGAAAAGACATATACTGTGATCACCAAGCAAGTCCACGCAGTTCTAGTCCGCTTGCATGTGATACCCATCCTAGGTTTACCCTATCGTTTGTGGACACGAACTAGACGATTCCATAAGCTCAACCGGATTTCAGCAGGCGTTGCAGCTCCCTGATGTAGTTGTTGGCCAGACAGAGGGTGTCGTATTTCGACAGCTTGGTGCGCCCTGTCAGGCACGGTACAGCCGCCCTCAGTCTGTCAAACGCCTCGTTAAGTCCATGCATGCGACGTCTCTCACGTGCATTGGCCGCCAGCCGCTTGTCACGACAGTCAATGACAGGGGACATCGTCCTTTCCCCTGGCGATGGCGGTCGTGGTGAGTATGCAGATGGAGAAGACGGCGTCGACGACTCCGACAATGGCGATGGTGATCGAGGGTAGGTTCCATTCAGGGTTGTTCGTCGTTGTGGCGGTGAAGCTGGTGTCGACTGTGGTGACGATGAATGGCCCGAGTTTGCTGCGTTAGCTCTCACAGCTTGTGTTGGGTATTTTGGCACCGACGACACCCCGGCGCTGCAGCCTTCCATTGACCCAGCTTTCAATTTGACACCAGATATATTTTGACGTTTCTGAGGTCTTTTTGCAGTGTAAGAACGTCCCCCTTTTGCTTTCTTGGGCGAACTGACAGTTCCTGATTTCTTGGGCGAACTGACAGTTCCTGATTTCAACATCTTCAGCGATAATGACGATCGACAACGTTTTTGGGAACGGCCATTTCTTGTGGTTTCAACTCTTTCGCGTGCAATCTGTTGTACGTGAGACGTCGGGGTCGTTGCTGTGTTTGTTGGCTGCAATTCTTCGTGGCTGCTTCCATTTTTGCCTACGATAACACTGTTGTTCGGTGACAAATTATCACCTTGTACAAGCGAAAAACTGTCAGAGACATAGTCGCAGTCGACGGTCTTTTCCCTGCCGTTCACCGACGAGCCGCATTTTGTGGTCTCCAGCTTGCGGAACTGAAACGGGTGATCGGTACCATGCTGCAGAATTTGAACCGTCAGTTTGGCCGGGGACAGAATGGCCAGACTGTCGTCTACTACAACACTCGATGTCGGAATTTGAACCGTCAGTTTGGCCGGGGACAGAATGGCCAGACTGTCGTCTGCTACAACACGCGTTGTCTTTTGAGTAGGCGCCGATTCCCTTTCCGCGGTCTCCATCTTACTTTCTCTGTCTTTTGAGGTCAGCAGGATACCACGACGGTCCGACCTCCTCTTGGAAACTTGTCTTGGCTCCTGGGGTAAAATTCAACGGAGCATCCACGTCAGACTGTTTCACACCACTCTTGTGCACACGTTTGCAAGTCTGCGCACAAGCAGATGGAAAATCACTCTTTCCTGGGAAATTTTTGTCAACGTCTATTTGGACTTCGTGCTGGTCTACACTTACTGCATCTATAACCACCGCACCGTTGCTGAACCAAGGTTGAAGGTCAGAACGTCCATGTAGGTATTCTGAGTCGCAAACGCTCAATCATAATGAGGGAAATATAATTATATCGTGTCCAGTAGTTTGCCTGGTGAGTGGAACTGTTGCCCTAAACTCTGGATGAAGTCTAGGTGAATTGGTTTCTCACATCAGCAACACTAATATTTCTCCGTGTAGTTTACTACTCTTTGCTGCTAATTGCTTCCGACACTTCTTAGTCCTTGTCAGTGAAGTGAATCAAATCCGACACGAGGTGAAAACCCGTTTTGGACAGGTCACAAAGAAGCTGAAGAAGATGCACTGGACGCCGATATATTTGCTTCAGTTTTGCAGGTGGCAACAACCAATCGCCTCTGCTCCGTTAAATCAAGCCATTGGATCTGACTGGTTGTGGGGGTAAAATGTGTCTATTTTTATTTCTTTATGGAAGGTGTTCGCGTAGTGACCATGGACGCGTTTGCCACGCCCACAGATTTAAGGGTTCTCAATCACGTTTAGAGGGCATTGCGCTGTGTGCTCCTCCCAACCCCTCCCGCACACCCCCTCCTCCCACCCTCACTTACACCCACCCACCCACGCCGCCGCTTCCTCCCTGCTTCATACAGCTCTTAAAGCACAGGCACACGCGATGTCGCTGACGTTCTTCCATTTTTTTTTTTAAAGTTCGTGTAATTCGTGCGGGTGGGTGCGGTGTGTGTGTGTGTGTGTGTGTGTGTGTGTGTGTGTGTGTGTGTGTGTGTGTTTGGAAGTGTAACGTCCTTTTCTACCACGTAAGGGTGATATCAAAGACGGGGCAACGAGAAAAAGGCCAGTACAAATATTTGGCCCCAGCCGGGATTCGAACTCACGACTCGAGCTTTGAGAGTCCAACGCTTTACCATTTGGTTGTCCCGGCTCCCCGTAATTCGTGCGGGGACTGGACTAGACGACCGCACAGCACACTGAAAGGAAACTTTAGAATGAATGTACTTTTCACCGGCAAAGCATTGGATGTGTTCCGACCACTGACTCACATCAACTCAGTGACACTGCGCGGATCAGTGTCAACCGCGGCGGAGTCAGTGCTGCATTATGTGCAGCCCAAGAAAGCAAAAGCCAGTGACGCCACAAGTGTACCAAACCCGAATTCTTACAACCTAATCAGTCGACCCCAGAAAAAAAGTTGTGTTTTTAACGAGCTACCAGTTAAAATGCACAGGCACTGTGCCGTCTCGTGTACCATGCTCGAGAGTGGGGCAGATGATACACTGCGAGCGCCTGTGCTCTCATGTGCACTGTTGGTTCTAGTGGCGACTAGCGCGAATCCACGGCAAAGGTCGGGATGACATGTGCAGGTTATCGATGATGTGCAATAACCCCCTCGAGCCGTGACGCACCTACCTTGAATGACAAGCCCAAACCACGCCCCATCCCATCACCATAGTGGACTGTGACTGGGGTGGGGGTTCCAAATTCACCAACTGACAGGACCCCCCCCCAAAAAAAAAAAAAAAAAAAATCCTGTCAATACTGACATGCAAAGAATTAATTAAGCAAGTAATAAAAAACCCAACAAACAACAACAACAAAAAAAACCCCAAACCAAACCAAAACTAAACAACAAAAAAATAAAACAAACAAACACCCCCCCCCCTTAATTATGGACATATAATGCAAAGCTTCAGTAAAGTTTTTAAATTCATTATATGCAACAGTTTTACTCACCTAATGTATAAATTGACATGCAGGGTTTTTTTTTTTTTTTTGGGGGGGGGGTGTTTTTAAAAAAAATTATTTCAAGTTAGAATCCTATAGGCTGTAAAGTGTTTTCACTGATGACGAGTCAGACTGAGCAGTTGCATGTAAGTAGTGTAAGTCATGCTGACACTGAATACCATTCAATTAGTGGACACAGCATGCACGCCGCTTTACTAAGTAAATGGACCAGTATATATCGGTCTTTACTTAGTATATGAATCAGTAATGATGAGCATGATTGCAATGACAGCCGGCATGCATACCTGGAATTTGTAACTAAACATGATTTTCGAATCGAATCGAATGGGCTGTCCGGCCTAGACTGACTTCACCCATTTGATTTATTCCGCTTCTAAACCTGTTTAATTTTTTTCTTCCTTCAAAGCAAGCATTGGAAATCTGCATCTGTATCAAAACCCAGACATAAAACACGATTTCAGGCAAAACAAAGACCTCCCGGTCGTGTTTTGATTGTCGCAAAATATCAAATCTTTGATTTTCCAAAATATAAATTTCCTACGGGCATATCAATCCACACGTGCGAAATTTTACGGCACCACCGAGAGTGGCGAAGTCCGCTGTTTTAGCCTGGGGGTGCATGATAGGTTGGCGACACAAGCAGACTCCGGGGCGGATCAAAGCAAACAAACACCGGTCGGCACGAGCCAGGTGCCATGAGACGCGCTTTCTGGTTGGCTAGTTTTCTTTGCTGCGGACCGCGTAACCGCCATGGGGCCCGACGAGGGATGAGCTAATGAACATGAAACCGTCACGCCTGCGGCGAAGCTTGATGGATGTTTTAGGCGGGACAATGCAGACGACCGCCAATGGTCGCATTTGTCGCCGCACGTGCTGCCACGCGCCACGCATGCGCGCCCATTAAATTACGAGCTGATGTCAGTATCGCCTGGGGTGACGACAGCCTAATTAGCATGCAGAGATTTACAGAGCGGGCAGGTTGGTTGTAGGTTGTCAACTTGAAACGGAACAGCGATAAAATCAAAACAAAACTGCAGCAGTACCAGTCACCGTAAGATTTCCAAAACATATCTTGGTCTAGGTTCCTTCTAAACGATTCAATCGTATCAAAGTTTGATAACTCGAAACTGACTACGGCGAAATTCCTTGAGAGTAACAGCATACCCAACGTCTTTTGCCATAACTGACTGTGGCAGATTATTTTTTTTTCTAAGTTTAGAAATCGTTTCCTGCATGTACAATCCTCGCGAAGACATTTTTACGCCACAGCTTAATATCCTCTGTAATTACACCAATTTCGGAGTGCGCGATGCCACAGGCTTTACGGCTCATGTCTATGGCCATTAGTCTCTAGGTATTGCTATTCAGTCATACGGTTCTATGTCCAGACCCCTGCAAGGCTGACCGGTCATTCTCACTCACCAAATGACCAGTAACACCCCCATTCCTACCACCACGACCAGCTCCTCCTCCTCGCCCCCGCCGGCTCCCGCTCCACTGATTCCCTTCGTTGTATTAGAGTAGTTACACTTACAGTACACCGATAAAAGAACTTGAGTACAGAATAGAATGGCTGCCATGAGTTAAATTTCTCGGTGAATGCTGGCAGTGTGAGTTGCAGCTTGTATAACCGAATTGCTCAGGTGTATTTCAGTAAAGGCTCTTGGAAATGTGGCTCCAAAAACAAAAAGATCAACTGAGGTAATCGAAAATTGATACTGAGGTAAGAAGTGGCGGTCAGTACCGGCCGGTCGGATGTGCATCGCCCTTCGGACTGACATTCAGACTTTCGCTGATCAGATATCGACTGAAAACGTCCGTTTTATCTCACACATGTCTGCATGGTGGCAGTTACGTCAGAACAGGTTTCGAGTAAAGATAACAAACACACGCAGTTATACGCACACATGATACACATAAGTCCGCTGATTCAGTTTCGACGTGCACTGAGACCGAGTTAGTGTAAACTTTGATGCTACCAGTGGCAACAACGACGGAGAGCACAGACACACACACACACACACACACACACACACACACACACACACACACACACACACACACACTGACACACACACACACACACACACACACACACACACAATGGCCGGCAAACACACCAATCACACACACACACACACACACACACACACACACACACACACACACACACACACAATGGCCGGCAAACACACCAATCACACACACACACACACACACACACACACACACACACACTGACACACACACACACACACACACACACACACACACACACACACACACACACACACACACACAGTGACAACTTTGAATGGCCGGACACACACCAAAGACCACACACACACACACACACACACACACACACACACACACACACACACACACACACACACAGAGTGACAATGGCCGGCACACACACTAAAGACACCCCCCCCCCCCACACACACACACAGCTGTAAGATAAACACAACACTACTAACAGGGATAAGCGGTTATCAAACAATCCGGTGTTGTTAGTGTACATCATTAATTATGCTTCCTGAAACACTGACAAATTGTATTCACAGTTATTCAGCGGCGAATGACACATTCAACCCCGCAAGTGGAGTGTAGCAATAAGAAGAAACTTATCGACAGTGAACTGTCGGTTAAAGTTCATAGCCACCGCCGGAGTTTCATCATCACTGTGAAAAGCCTGAAGCCGGTTTTGGCAGGAACGTTTGGGTTACAAGTACCATGGGGAGAGCAGTTCGTTTTCCTGTCTTGTGGATTCTGGCTGCATGGCTGTTGCAGGTGAGATGAATTGTATGGTAATTTTCTTCTTCTTCTTCTGCGTTCCATCTGGCCGTCAAATTCGCAGTCCCGACATGGCGATGAACTGCTCTGTCTTTTGTAGGTCGTCGCTGTTCCCCCAGAGTTTGTCGTGAAGGCTGGTGTCGATGGGCCAGATTTCACGGCGGAGCTGCTCGATGTATGGTAATAATTATTAGGCTATACTGCGCCGGGCGCTGAGCGACACACACACACACACACACACACACACACACACACACACACACACACACACACACACACACACACACAGAGCTAAGTGTCACGTAATACCGGCCGCCTCCGCACACACACGCACACGCACCCTCTCCCAAACCCCGCCCCCTCCCCCCACCCACACACACAGCGTTATCAGACCTTGTCCCGCGCAGATGAATACAATTACAAGTACCAGATTTTTTCCAGATGTATCTAGCATTTACTTTTACTCGTTGATTCTTGCGTTACAAATATATTCTGTCTGGATTTCGCTGCCAGAATTCTCTCGACCACCACCACCCCCACCCCCACCCACACACTCTGTTCTTATGTTTAGTGGTTTGCAATGTATGCGCGAAAGTGGGGGTAAGAGGGAACGCCATTAAACAGCCACTGTATTGATGTATTGAACAGGTACACGCAAGTTTGTTTTTTGTTTGTTTTTTTCCCCCCAACTCTCTACCAGCTCTAGTGGTGTTCCTCCCCGGTCATGGGTGGAACCCACGGAGGACTCGGAAGCTGGGACAATTTTATTATTATGCATGATGATGGAGATGATGATGATAGTAAGATGATGCTATGGAGGTCCATGTGGTTTGGGACTGCGGGACTGGGCCGCATTCCACGCTTCCTGTCATCAATATCCCGGCATTAACCAGGCCCGGGAACTACGGCACCTGCGGTGCCGGCCGTGTAATCATCCACATCATAAGACGTGTCATACTAAGGGAAACACCCCCCCCCTCCCCCAAAGTCGCACCCTTGAAGTGGGTGAAACTCGGCTTGTGTGGCAACAGCCCCCCATCGGGCCCATAGCACACCCGCTCTGGGTAGGAGCCGACCTAGGTAGAAAAATCCCGCTTGCCTCGGCTGGGACTCGAACCCGGGTCTCCCGGTCCATGGTCCGAAGTGCTAATTACATGTATTACACTACGGGGCCCGGTGTACAACGCAAGTTTCTGTCTTTTTTTCTTACAGTTTCACAATATCCAAGGAGCAACTGTACCGCCAGGTCAGTATGTCTTTGCGTAGCGTCAGTGCGAAGATGCCTTTCGATCAGTCTATCACTGAGCAAAGCGTGCAAAACATTAGTTTTCTCAGTATAATTGAAACCGATTTTAGTGTAATACATTTCTTTGCTTTCGTGGCTCGACAGTATAGTCCGTTTGCCGAGAACATGCAAGCCCCCCCCCCCCCCCCCCGATATTTCCAGAAAAACGTCACTGTTCCGAAATAACTAAAAATTACTGAAAATAATGTGTAAAGGCACTCATCCCCTCTCTCAACACACTAGCGGTCATTTGTAGCAGACGATTTGTTTGGCGGTTAACGGTAGTTGCCTGAACTTGCCTCCCCCGCCAGAGGGCGCATGAACCTAGTACAATGGCTGGCCAGCGTCTTCTCAGTCTCGCTGCAGTATTTTGCATACAAATTTTGCCTGTAATACAGCCAGGCAAAATAAATGAACTGCAGCCTTAATGGTAGAGGGTCGCTTACACAAAAATCCTTTCCTGTCGAGTGTAGTAAAACTAGCATCTTCAAGCTTTAAGTTTCTCAACTGAGTTGTTTCCGGGGAGTCGGGATAGCCGAATGGTAAAGCGTTGGACTCCCGATGCTCAGGTCGTGAGTTCGAATCCCGGCCGGGGCCACATATTTGTGCTGGCCTTTTTCTCGTTGCCCCGTCTTTGATATCACCCATACGTGGTGGAAAAGGACGTTAAACTCCCAAACACCCACCCACCCACCCTCAAGTTGTTTCCGTTCCGCCCTATACGTGTCTGTTGTGTTCGTGTGTTTCACCAGCTGTGTGGTCGACAACAATGAGAGACTGGTGTCATCTCAATGGTGACCCATGTCACAACGGCGCCACGTGCACCAACACCTACTTTGGTTTTCAATGCCAGTGTGCCCCGGGCTTTTACGGTGAGTTACTGTATTTTTTTCTGGCAGTTTTCTGGCAGTAGTCCTGTTTAAGGGTTCCTGACCGTGAACTTGTTTCAAGCAAAGTGGAAATTAGTGTCCTTCAGGGGACAAAATACAAAATGACTAGTACACTGATTTGTCGATTGTGCATTTCAACCTGAGCGACCATCGCTTTCGTGTGTGTGTGTGTGTGTGCCCCCCCCCCCTCTCTCTCTCTCTGTCTGTGCTTTCCCGCATTGCACATACAAAATACAACAGTTGCAGCTTTGAGCTCATTCGTGTGATACCGTACGTAATGCTCGGTTGGTATAGTTCGCCCGTTAGGGGGTGCAAATGTATACCAGCCATGCGCAGGAGGGGCAAATAAACTCCAGTCGTCCACTAACGGGGGCGACTGTATCCCCGCAACGCAAATGTACTCCGGGGTCTGGCGAGGTGAAGTTACGTGGCCGTTGGCTTCGTTCTACGACTTTATTTTATGCGCAATATCGACGGAATTGACTGGTATACATTCGCACCCCCTAACGGGCGAACTATACCAACTGGTCGTAAGTAATAAGAATCATATTAATCAAATGTCTTTACAAGCATGGCCGCTTCTTAATTTTGCAGGTGAGCAATGTGGCAGTATCGACGAATGCCATTCTAACCCATGTCAGCACGGAGGTATGTGCAGAAATCAGGTGAACAAGTATACCTGTGACTGCCTGTCCGGATACACCGGCACACACTGTCAGAGCAACATCGACGAATGTCAAAGTCATCCAAACCCCTGTGAGAACGGAGCGACCTGTTACGATACTGATGGCAGTTACACGTGTACCTGTGCACACGGCTTCACTGGCAGGGACTGTGAGACCAACATCAACGAGTGTCTCTCTCATCCTTGTCAGCATGGCAGCACCTGCACTGATGGAATCAACAAGTTTACCTGTCACTGTCCACCTGGTTATACAGGTACACGTTGTGAGATGGACATCGACGAGTGCCGCTCACATCCTTGTCAGCATGGGGGAACCTGCACAGACCATGTGAATGAATACACCTGTGACTGTCCGTCAGGATACACCGGTACAAACTGTCAGACCAACGTCAACGAATGTAACAGTCACCCAAACCCCTGTAAGAACGGAGCGACCTGTCATGACACAGATGGAAGCTACACGTGTACCTGTAGACACGGCTTTACGGGCAGGAACTGTGAGACCAACATCAACGAGTGTCATTCCAGTCCCTGTCAGAATGGTGGAACGTGTCATGACGGTGTCTCCAGCTTCACGTGTCAGTGTCAAGTCGGTTACACGGGAACAACCTGTCAGACAAATATCAACGAATGTAATAGTCACACGAATCCGTGTAACAATGGAGCGACCTGTCATGACACAGATGGAAGTTACACGTGTACCTGTAGACAAGGCTTCACGGGAAGGAACTGTGAGACCAACATCAACGACTGTCACCTTAATTTATGTCAGAACGGAGCGACATGCATTGACGGCATCAACACCTTCACGTGTTCTTGCCTGACTGGGTTTGAAGGACCTCACTGTGAAGTGAACACTGACGACTGTGCTTCCAGTCCCTGTCAACACGGCGGTACATGCATGGACGGGGTCAGTTCCTACACCTGTCTCTGCAGCCTTCAGTACACGGGCAAACACTGTGAGACGGTCGTGGACATGTGCCAGTCGCATCCCTGTCGGAACGGAGGCACGTGTGAGTCACGTGCTGGCGGGTACAGCTGTCGGTGTCCTGGTGACGTCACTGGACAGGACTGTGAGACCATCGTCAGCTGTCTGCACAGCACCACCAACGACACAGGTATAAGCATGACGTCATCTGCTGTCGTCATTGTACGCGTGAATTTCAACTTGAACGTTACACTTTGATGTCGAAGGTATCAAGAGACAAAGCAGCCCACGAGTATTTGTTTTCTTAAGTCGGCGCGTTGAAAAGTTAATTTCTTTGGCGCTTTAGTGCTAGTTTCTAAAAGTTAGCACGCACAAGCCTATCCCAGCACAAACCAAGCAACCAACTGAGCAACCAACAAACGAAAATCTTCTGAAACAATGACAGTTTTATTGAATGTTACTCAGTACTCATGCCTGACACTTGACCAAAAAGCTGTCATTCCTTTTCTAGAAAGTTCAGCTTCATACAAATTGTTTTTCACAATGTATCGGTTTCCCCATACTACCAACAGATCTGGGGATACGGCTGGTGGGCGGGAGGAGCCCGGCCGAGGGGAGGGTGGAGGTGTACCATGATGGCGTCTGGGGCACGGTGTGTGACGACAACTTTGACGTCATAGACGCCAGGATTGTGTGCCGTGCCTTGTGTCTGGAGAGGTGAATTACAACCCGCCCCTCTTATACAACTGTAGTTTTGCATTTGATTTGTACAACACCTTTTCTTTTCAAAGGGAGAAGAACACAGAAACTTGGAGAAGTATTTTCTGAATAGGTGGATCCGGATATTGAGTAAAAACCTGACGTATTACCTTAACTGTCCTAATAATATTTAGTTGGTTGTTATCACAGTGACGAGATACCGGAAGTGAAGTCTGGAGCTCAGTTCGGCTCGGACTCAGGACTTTCCGTCGTGCTTGATGACGTCATGTGTACGGGAGATGAGGTCAGACTGGACCAGTGTCGTCATAACGGTTGGGGCGTCAGCGACTGTAACCACTCGGAGGATGTCGGAGTTGTGTGTACTCACGGTCAGTGGACGGTTTGACAACATTGAACAACATAAAGCATAGAGTAGCTTCAAACCTGTTAAAAAAAAAAATCAGTGTGTTGCTACATTTCTGACGTCAGGTAATTCCAGATCTGCAGCAGCGGATTGTCTCCTTCAAATTAATCTCTGCATGATTATGTCGGTTTCTTTAAAAAGCGCCACTGGTACGCCTGGTGAACGGATCGAGCGCGCGAGAGGGGAGGGTGGAGGTTTACGGCCCTGGAGGGTGGGGCACCGTCTGTGACAACGACTTTGACCAGCAGGATGCACGTGTCGTCTGCACAATGCTGGGCATGCCAACGTGAGTGTGAAAACTCTCGAGATATCATTTACGTCTTTAATGCGTTTCTTTGCTGTTTCAGTCTTGGGGCGAGCCCGAAAAATCACGTGCTCTGCCGTGCACAGCACGGGTTAGGGACAACACGTAGGCCTCTCAGTGCTGAGGTAGATTTTTCGGGCTCGTCCCTAACCTGGTTTTGAGGTGGTCTCCCTAGAACTTGAACACCTTGTCATTGAGGGTGAGTGAACGGGTGTTTTGGAGTTCAACGCCCTTTCCCACAATATATGGGTGATGTCAAGACGGGACAATGAGAAAAAGACGGCTTGTGCGGGGAGATAGATTACTGAATAGGTTTAAAGTCATCGTAGGGACTCACAACACTGCTGAAAAGTCCTGAAACGCCACGACTCATTATTTTGAATGAGTTAAGTCAGTCTCTGGAATACATGAGACAAATCCTTTCTAACAAAGGGGAGGGCACTGTGACTGAGATTGTATCGTCTTCTGAATTCAATAGCTTTCTCAGCCTTTTACTGATCGAATTAAATTGATAGTAGAGTCTTTTCGACAGCTCTAATCCAACCGTGCGTGAGGAAGCTTACTATGGTCAGGGAGGCGGAGCCATCCTGATGTCTGACGTCAGCTGTAACGGGTCAGAGGTCACAATACAGGACTGTCCACGCAAGCAGCAGGCGGAGCAGGAGTGTACACATCAGGAGGATGTCGGTGTCGTCTGCTCTGAGGGTAAGGTTGGCTACACAAGACATGGTCTGATAGTTGAGAGACGTCCATCCCCAAACTCACACCCTTCCCAGATGCTGAATCAGCTATAGGCTGTCAACGTCTTTTGCAAGCTGATCATAACGAATATTTTTAAAGGACATTTTGTAGTATTCAAGAGAAGAACATCAACGCAAACAACCATATAGCACATTTGAATTTTCGGCTTCGTCAAACTTGCGTCTAGATTGATATTTTTCCCGAGTTCCAGGGTTTTGTTTTTAGACTGATGCAAACACTTCCATTTTGTTGTCGTTGTTTTCCTTTCTCTCTTTCCCTTTTTGAGAACCGTTTTTTCTTGTGTCGTCAATGTCCTTAGGGTCGACAGTACGACTGGTGGGTGGAGTCAGTAAGTGGGAGGGGCGGCTGGAGGTGTGGCACGCGGGCACGTGGGGCACGGTGTGTGATGACGGGTTCGGCAGTCAGGAGGCCAGCGTCGTCTGTAGGATGTTGGGGCTTTACAGGTGAGGCACTGAGACCTGTAGATTGCTGCAATTTGCTCGAAGCGTAACCTGCTTTCAGTATGGTGATGTTTTGCGTAGCCTTATGGAACTTACTCCAAGATAGTAAGCCGATTTTGGGGTAGCCTTTTAGAACCCGTTTCAAGACAGTGTACTGAACTCGGAGTACCTTTGGGAGCCTGCTTCAACGCAGTTCAGTTGCTGATTCTGACCTGACGCAGTCGTCCTTAGCCTGTTCGGTTCCAAGACAGTATACTGCTTTTGGCTTAACCCAGTTACAGAGCCTCTTCCAACATACATTTAGTTTGCTGATTCTGGCGCAGTTCGTCTACTTTATATAACCCTCTCCACAATAGTATGGTGATTTTGGCGTATCCTGTTACTAGAGCCTCTCCCAAGGTAATACTAATAATATTATTACCGAGCCTGCACTGTGCGTGTGTCTGTCTAGCGGTGATCCCGTAGTTCATCATGGCGCGGTGTACGGTGCCGGTAGCGGCCTTATCCTGCTGGACGAGGTGCGGTGTGTGGGGACAGAGTCTCATCTCGCCCAGTGTTCTCACGCTCCCTGGGGACTCACAGACTGTACACACAGCGAGGACGTGGGTCTGGCTTGTCCTGCAGGTATCAGCTTGGAATCAGCTCCCTCTTACAATCAGAAAATGTTCAAACAAGGAAACCTTCAAGTCCCGACTGAAAACCCATCTCTTCACCCTCTCATAGCCGTGCCATGTTGTCGTTCTGCTGGTGTGAGTGCGTGTGTGCGCAGAGAACGTGTGCACACACACACACATACTGTATCCACGCAGCTTGTGCGTGTAACTCGTTTGTTTTCAGCCCTTCTTTATAGCTGTGGAGTAGTCCAGTAGGTTACATGAACATTCACATTCTCGCCAAATATGCAGACCGGAAAAAAAAAGTACGTGAAACTATCGAGGTTTTTTTGTTTTGTTTTTTGGTACATGTACCTACTATAGTAAACGATTTGAAAACAGATGTTGCAGGGACGTGTTTTCTATGTAATCCTATTCACTTTCCAGCTCGCAAGATCCGGCTGGTGAACGGGTCGACACAGTACGAGGGGAGGGTGGAGGTGTACATGGGGGGACAGTGGGGGACGGTGTGTGACGAGGACTTTGACCGGAAGGACGCCCTGGTCGTCTGCCGCATGATGGGAGTCGAGTGAGTTGTCTTTCCCTTCGCTTCCTGGCTGGGGAGCCGGAATAGCCGAATGGTAGAGCGCTGGACTCTCGATGCTCGGGTCGTGAGTTCGCATCCCGGCTGGGGCCAGATATTTGTGCTGGCCTTTTTCTCGTTGTCCCCGTCTTTGTTACCACCCTTACGTGGTGTAAAAAGGACGTTACACTCCCAAACACCCATCCCAGCTTCGTGACTCTGAGACTGAAGGCATATAAAATCCAAACTGAGGACCCGAATTTTTCGGAAAAAATCCGACGGCACTGAGAAATTGAACAAAATCCGACGGCACTGAGAAATTGAACAGAAATCCGACGGCACTGAGAAATTGAACAGAAATCCGACGGCACTGAGAAATTGAACAAAATCCGACGGCACTGAGAAATTGAACAAAATCCGACGGCACTGAGAAATTGAACAAAATCCGACGGCACTGAGAAATTGAACAAAATCCGACGGCACTGAGAAATTGAACAAAATCCGACGGCACTGAGGAATTGAACAAAATCCGACGGCACTGAGAAATTGAACAAAATCCGACGGCACTGAGAAATTGAACAAAATCCGACGGCACTGAGAAATTGAACAAAATCCGACGGCACTGAGAAATTGAACAGAAATTCATGAACTGGAAGTTTTTAACGTGAGTGGGTACACAAAATGAGGTCATCACTGCCAGCAGCACCCGTTCTGTATTAATCCTTTTGGTTTAATGGGTTTATTGCAATACAAGTCGTTCAAGAAAAGAAATAGTGAGCATAAACAAGCACGGCTTATGATAATGCTCGGGGGGGGGGGGGGGAACAAGTACATATTGACAGTATTGCAATGGCAGACTAAACAGGTAAGTAATTATGATAAATAGAACTTCAGAAGAGAGAGAGAGAGAGAGAGAGAGAGAGAGAGAGAGAGAGAGAGGTGTTTAATGTGTACTCACAACAACGAAAGAAAAACCCAAACAAACCTCCACTGGGTTGCGCTAGACTCTTAACCCTTTTATTCCCAGCGTCTCCCAAAATGGGACGTCAGTGCGACAATAGATCATCTATACATAATCATGTCTTTGAAAACTACTCACTTTGCTAGCCGAAGACCATTACGAAGTGTTTGTTTGTTCATGATAAGTTGTGTGCTTTGTGGCACCGCTTTCGGTATGCTTGGTAGAGCTGGAGAGCCAGTTAACCATTACCAAAACAACTTGCTTTCACTTCCTCTGCCTGCCTGCCTGTCTCTGTCTGTCCGTCTGTGTGTGTGTGTGTGTGTGTGTGTGTGTGTGTGTGTGTGTGTGTGTGTGTGTGTGTGTGTGTCTCTCTCTCTCTCTCTCTCCCCCCTCCCCTCCCCTCCCGTCCTTTTCATTGCTACGTGCTATGTACGAAAACTGCTGTACTCGCCTCAGTGAACTGATACCCAGTGAATGGAAACAGATAGAGGCTGTACACAGGCCCTACGCCGCTTGCCTCCACTTGAATATCTTTGAAATAAAATGTCGTTTAAATCAATTCGCTTTAAATGGGTTAATTTGTATTGTAGAGTGAGGGACACGTCGAGTGTGGAGGTACATGGCGGTGCGTGGTTCGGTCCGGGGTCAGGGCACGTGCTGCTGGCTAACGTGGAGTGTTCAGGGGACGAGAGAGAACTGGAGCAGTGTCCCCACAAGGCCGCCTCCTCTCTCCACTGTCAGCACGACAACGACGTGGGGGTCATGTGTGGACACGGTCAGTTAACACCAAATTGCTGTAATTGATATATATGAGCGCGAAGAACATATAACGACGTTCATAGTGTCAGTTTGTTTTGGAAGCAAGCAAGCAGGTGCGCAAACATACTAACAAAGACAGACAGACAGACAGACAGACAGACAGACAGACAGACAGACAGACAGACAGACAGACAGACAGAAAGAAAGAACTTGAAGAAAGAAAGAAAGAATATCTCTACATTAATATGTTGGAACGGAATCAAGGCTAGCTGGCTGTATATTTATAAAATGTGCTGTGTCGCGTTTAGATTTCACAATTTCTTTTGTTACGCAATTCAGTGGATGGCTATACACAATGTCAGTCAGGTATGTCTTTGCTGAAGTGGAACTGATTAGTTTTAGATTACCTGGAGACGTTCCTTATATTAATCCACTGATGTGGACTTGAAACCGCTCCACCGCTGGAAATGCTAAAACTGACCCAATTTGGTTTCCAAACCGTTTTCATCCAGTACGTAGAATCAGAGACATAACTTACCTAACATGTACATAACACGTCTCTGGTAGAACGAAGATCTGCAGTTGTCTTTCCACGCCTCGGCATAGAGCATAACTCAAGTCCCCAAACTCATGCTGCGTTTCTGGTGACTGATCTCATATTTCCTCTCTTCAGATCTTTCATCTGGAAAACTGATTGGATGACGGAATGATGAACTTTAGAACATCAAGTTACACCTGCCTGCAGCGAAGGAGAATGTTAACACTGCAGTTAGTTAAACTGGATTGTTACACTCCACAATTTTAAGAACTACTACTACTACTACTACTACTACTACTGCCGCTGCTGCTGCTGCTGCTGCTGCTGATACTGTAGTTAGATGAAATGGATTGATGCACGTCAAAATTTTGATAGTAATAATAATAATAATGATAATTATAATAATAATTAAAGATGACTATATTATAACCTCAGGTTTATAATTTTTAGAATTTTGATGTACTGAGCTTGAGCAATTCTACATTCATTCATGATCATAAATTGAGGACTTTGTCACTGCACGTATTTTGTGTTTTGTCCATGGAATATTTTCCAGCACACCACCATGACACAGGGTTTGTGTCGGGCGGTTTAGTAGTTACAGTTTGTGTCCTGTCGGCTCAGTGTGTACTGTCATATACCTAATTTGTTGAGCTGATTCATATTCGTTGGGGGTAGAAATTCTGAACTTATCCCAGTCAGATATACGTCATTTATTCATGTGGATCCCACGCCTTCCATGTAGTATTGTCTGGTTGACAGATCTCTTTCTCTGTACATTTCAATGTTTCATGCCCGAAATTGTGTACTTACTTACTTAGGCCCCTGGCTCCACGTGGAGCATAGGCCATCGACAACCCTTCGCCATCGCACTCTGTTCTGGGCTAGTCTTGCCACTCCAGTCCAGTTGGTACCCTGCTTACATAGCTCTGCCTCAGTGTCCCGCCTCCAGCTGTTGCGAGGCCGTCCTCTCTTCCTTTTCCCCTGTGGGTTCCATGTCAGGGCTTGGCGTGTGGTGCTGGATGCTGGCTTCCTGAGGGTGTGTCCAATCCAGCCCCACTTCCTCCGCAGGATCTGCTTGGCCACTGGTTCCTGCTCCGCTCGCTCCCACAGCTCTTCATTCCGGATCTTCTCTGGCCATCGGATGTTGAAGATGCGCCTCAGACAGGTGTTGAGAAATGTCTGGATCTTCTGCTGCATGGTCTTCGTTGTCCTCCATGTTTCGCATCCGTAGAGCAGAACCGACTTCACGTTGGAGTTGAAGATGCGAAGTTTGGTTCTTATGCTGACAACTTTGGATGCCCAGACGTTCTTCAGCATGACCGAAATTGCACATCGTCTGTCCCAAACACCCACCCACCCCTCTCGCTCGTCTGCTCGAAATTCTGTTTGCCGACCAGAGTAACGCCCCTTTTCTCCGCTTCGGCAATTTCCGGAAAGGGCCGAGAGTTGCCGAGCGAATCGTACCGAATCGCGATTCAAGAGTCGAATCGATTTATCGGCGATTCAAAAGTCCGAACCGATTTTAAAAATTGTGTGCATACTTATTATTATTTATTACTTTATTATTATATTTTTAAATTAAATTTAATTTTATTATTTTGAGGGGTGGGGTGGAGGGGGGTGAGGGGGTGTTAGACATTGTAAGTTGATCCCAGTCAGATATACTACGTCCTTATTCATGTGGATCCGTAGTTCAATGTAAAGTTTACACAGCGAAAACTCCGATTTCTCAATGTCAGTGTGCGATGAGACAGACGATAAACTAGTATGAGCGTGTCAGGTTGTTCTGGGTTGTATGTTTACTTACTTGTTGTTGTTTTGTTTTTCTTTTCCTAAGCCCCCCTCCCCTCCCCATCCCCACCCCCCCTCGCCCAGTCTCACCCTCACACTGAATAAAATGAAATAATGTCAGGAGACTGCAAGCGTGTCGAACCAGGCCAGTTGATCGTGTTCGTGATAAGGGGCTGTATCAGGGGTGACGAAAAGTATTTCCCGCAAAAATTTCGATTATCTCCCCTACTATACTCAACGCTGCTCGTAACTGCGCGCGTCGCGCTGAACGCCACTGTTGTACGCTCGCCGACTCCAGTCACGCCGCTAGCCGGCACGTCATACTCCAACCAACCAACCAACCAACCAACCAATCAGCCAACCCTGTAAGCTGTTTACTGACGCCCCGGGTTAAACAATAACGATTTTTCTGTCAAACATCAGGACTTCTTTTTCAGTTTTTCTCTCCTTTATTCAGTGTTGTCATGTTTGTTGGGACAGATACAGAGTTCCCAAATTTCCTGTCTTGTTATGTCTCCCCGACCTCTACAGACTTCAGGCTTTGTATCACTATAGAACTTCTTGATCAATACAGTTTCTTCTCATGTTCCTCGTGTTCACATTTTATTTTGTTTCTTGCGCTACATGGCACAAAACAAAACTGAACAACATCAACAAAAACAACAACAACAAAAACCCAACACCCCCGTTACACGTTTGCATAAAACAAAACTGAACAACAAACATGAACAACCAAACAACAACAAAAAACAAAACAAACAAAACATTACACGTTTGCACTAAACAAAACTGAATAACAACTCAACAACAACAACAAAACCACCTCAATTAAGTAAACAAAACAAAACAAAACACCAAACAAAACAACAAATCACAACAAAAAACATAAAACAAACAAACCCAAACGCACAAACAACAACAACAACAAAACAAACAAGAAATTAAACCGATCAGGAAGACAAGCATACCCCCCTCCCCCCTCCCCCTCCTCCCCCGTCATCCTCAGACGTCATCAGAATAACCATTTAATCAATGCCGGTCACAATCTGGCCAGCGTCAACCCACATATAGGATTGAACTCCACACACCCCGCCCCAATCAAGCACACGCAAACTATATATACAGCACCATAATACCCAAAACCTTCCCCACCCAAACTCTGGGTAGGGGGACACGCGTCAGTGCGGAGGTCGGGTCACGGCCACTGCTGCCAGAATACCGCCATGCTCAGTACAAGCCCCGTCTACAGGCTGACGCGACCGTCGCTCTGGCATAAAAAATTCACACCCACCTTGACGAGAGCGTCATCTTGCAGGTAGAGCGGCCACATACCGTCGCCACGAATTTTGGGGGCAGGTCTAGGGGTAGCGCATTTATTATTGAGCAGCGTCAGTGGCGGGTCACTATTAACATGCCAGAGGTGAGCGCGTTTGAAATGAGGGTGTTGGCAGATTTGGTAATGAGCGTGGTTGAGTAGTGGATGTTAGTTTTGCTTGTGTGTACGGTTGTCAGTGTGTGTGTGTGTGTGTGTGTGTGTGTGTGTGTGTGGCACGGTGTGTGTGTGGCACGGTGTGTGTGTGTGTGTGTGTGTGTGTGTGTGTGTGTGTGTGTGTGTGTGTAAAAGAACAGCGGGAAAGGGAAAGCAAGCAGAACGCAAGAGAGAAAGAAATGCAAAAATCAAACAAACAAACAAACAAACAAACAAACAAACAAACAAACAAACAAACAAACAAACAAAACCCCCACCCAAACAGCAACAAACAATCAAACAAACAAGAACCGCAACCAACACAAATAAAAACAAAAACAACAACAATCGTCAATGCCGATTTAATATTTAACAGCGTGGTGGGTCACTAGTAACATGCCAGAAGTGAAAGCATTGGAAAGAAGGGTGCTGGCAGATTTGGTAATGAGCGTGGTTGAGGAGTGGATGTTAAAAGGTGGTGACTCAGAAGTTGGCGTTGTTTTTGCTTGTGTTCACTAGCTGTCTGTGTACCGGTGTGTGTGTGTGTGTGTGTGTGTGTGTGTGTGTGTGTGTGTGTGTGTGTGTGTGTGTGTGTGTGTGTGTGCGCGCGCGTGCGTGCGTGCGTGAGAGAGAGAGAGATTTTACACACTCTCTCCCATCCCACCTCACCCAATCCGGGCTCACCTTATGCCCCCTCCTCAATAAGGAAAAGGAAAGGAAAAACAAAACAGAACGAAAAAGAAAGGAAGGTAAAAAAAGAAAAGAAAAGCCATCCCAAAAGCCCAGTTATCTACATAAGTTTTTTTTTTTAAATTGAAAGCAGGTCGTGTGACCCAGTGTGTGTGTGTGTGTGTGTGTGTGTGTGTGTGTGTGTGTGTGTGTGTGTGTGTGTGTGTGTGTGTGTGTGAGAGAGAGAGAGAGAGAGAGAGAGAGAGACTGCGCCCCCACCACCACCACAAAAAAAAAAAAAAAAAAAATTGAAAGAAAAGGGGTAAAATCAGGGGAAACAGTGGTCACTGATTATTTATCAACATATAACGTCTAGTCTACCAAAGATTCATTGCTAATACAGAATCGCTAGTTACGCAATATTCACAGTCTAAGGGATGCGTCTGAACAATTTCAGGTTTCTCTCTTCACAATTTGACACTCACGATTTTAGCGCCAATCACAAAAGACGCCGTCATGGATCAGTTAATTTATGCGAGACCTGTATGCATAAAAGTTGTAGCCCCACACCTGCCGGATTACGTCCCTTTCTGCCAGATTACGGCCCTTTCTGCCAAAACTACAGCCGGTATAAAAGCCAATTACCTTTCGTCACAGAGAAAGTCATTATAGATGATTATCTTTCACCGTTGCTCCTCGCAGCAATAAAATTAGCCTCCTCTGTTGTATGCCTGCCTCCCTTCCAGCAAGATTCTGTTTGCTATGTTCATTTTCGCGCTTCGTTACGTTTGATGTTTTGCTAAGCATACCTTTTCTTAGTCCCCTAACTGCACCCGTCATTTGGAGAAAGGATCTATAAGCGGCTGTCAAATCCATGCCATTCAGGCCCTTTTCCCCCAGGACGGCTGAACTCCTTTCACAAGGGTCCGAGACAATAACTGTCCAGCCAAAACAGCCAACATCCGCTCCCCTTTTTTTCCACCCGCGCGGAGTCAGGTATTAAATAAAGGCATCAAAAGGCTCAAATAAACGACGTCTGCTGAAGGACTAGAAGACGGGTGTGAAAACGCTTCACTGAGATATTCAAGAAAATAGTACGGAAAACGCCTCTATTCTTTCTGACAATTATTGCAATGCCCTTCCTTTGACCTCCGTCTTCCAAGCCGGATGCCTTGGTGACAGATATTCAGACGCGGGATCATGACGTCTCAACGGCAAGCGGTGCTCTGTCATTAATTGTGCTGATTCCGGTCAGAATTTCTTGCAGAGAGCGCGAAAAACCCGCGGAAGAATGAACAAAAGGGGAGTTAAATCAAGGCAGCGGCAACGACAAAAGATCGTAGGGGAGCATTGGAGGGACTGTGCACTGAAGGGGGAGACAATGCTGTATGGTGGCTTGGTTGAACCTGCAGTCAGTGTAGCAGTGTATGAAAAGGAGAGGTTTTTTTTTTCCAGGTTTCCTGTTTACTCTTAAATGAAGGAGGCTTTGATAAGAGCAGTTTGCTGAATTCTTGAGACGCTCGCGAGTGTCCAAAACATTCTGTTCAGACCTTGTGCTGCAGAAATATGCGATACCAGAATTTACTCTCCTTTGCCGATCGTGTTGAACCACACGTGTGTGTGTGTGTGTGTGTGTGTGTGTGTGTGTGTGTGTGTGTGTGTGTGTGTGTGTGTGTGTGTGTGTGTGTGTGTGTAAAGATTAGGAGAAAACAGAAACAGAACTCTGGTACGAGTATTGGCATTTGGCTACAATGTTAGAGAAGACCAAAACGGAACGACGGTCACAAAATGGACCATCCGGTCTATCACATGCAACCTGGCAGCTTTCTAAAACAAACAAACAAACAAAAAACCCAAACATAAACCAACCAACCAACCAACCAACCAACCAAACAAACAAACCATCGAACAAAAGAAAACCCGAACAAACACCCCCAAAACATATAACAAAACAAAACAAAACACTGAAAATAAATCGCCACAAACAAACAAACAAACAAACAAAACGCAAATTCACGACTGCACGCGTGATCGATAGTTTGTGCTTGGGTAGAGCATCACCTATACTCAGCCACACTCTTTCGTTGGCCTGGCATCTACGGCGAGTCTCTCCTTGTTCGTCACTCCTGTGTCATTCCGCTCTCGTTTCTTGGAAAATCCCAGGATTTCCTCCCTTTGGATCTCCCTCGCCCAGGTGATTTTCTAAGAAAGAGAGCCCCCCCTCCCTCCCCCCCCTCCCCGCCCCTCACATATTCGCGATCGCTTCCCATGAATATGAAACATCATAAGACTGTTTAATCCTCTTTAGCAGGGGGAAATTATTCGCCCGCTTAGTATCACGCAGGAAACCATTGTATGACAATGCATTGAAAAATATTCCTCACTTTTAGATTTCTTTGTGTGATTTTTTTTCTCTCCTGCTGGAGGCTAGGTGATTTTGTTCGACTTGTTTATACATTGAAAGCTGCAGTCGTGCACACAGCTAACGTCTGGGCAGAAATAATTAAAAACTTCAGAAATGTGATGTGGGGGGGGGGGGGGGGAGAGGGTAGAGCTCATTGGCTGTAGTGCATTTTTTGTTTGGAATGATATATATGTGTGTGTGTGTGTGTGTGTGTGTGTGTGTGTGTGTGTGTGTGTGTGTGTGTGTGTGTGTGGGGGGGGGGGCAGAATGGGCGGGAGATTAACGCCCTTTTCCATTACCTAAGGGTGATTATTATAAAGAGGAGGTAACGAGGAACGAACGCGAGCGCAAATGCTTGGTTCCCAGTTTTGTGCCTCTACCCAAATTGCGGATAGGATTTCTTTTGAATGGTTTGTCAAGGACACACAAACACACACACACACACACACACACACACACACACACACACACACACACACACACACACACACACGCACGCACGCACGCACGCACGCACGCACGCACACACACACACACACGTACGCACACACGCCCAGAGTGTCATATTCACAATACTTGAAACATGAAATGCGTTTATGAAAAGAAATGTCAGTTTGTTGATTGGTTAATCAGGGATTTACACCGCGCAAGCAATGAAAAGAAAGGGGGAAACAGAGAAAGCACAAACCCCATTAAAAACAACAACAACTACTACCATAAACCAAACCAAAACCAAACCAAACAAAATATACCCCCCCCCAAAAAAAAAACCAAAAAAAAAACACAACAACAACAACAAACAAACAAAAAAAAAACAAACAAACAAACAAACAAACAACAACAACAAACAAACAAACAAACAAAACCAACCAAACAAACAACAACAACAACCAACCAAAAAACCCCCAATAAAACAAACAAACAAAAAACAAACAAAAAACAAACAAACAAACAAACAAACAACCCCAAAACAAAACAAAACAAAACAAACAAACAAAACCAACCAAACAAACAACAACAACAGCCAACCAAAAAACCCCCAATAAAACAAACAAAAAACAAACAAAACAAACAAACAAACAAACAACCCCAAAACAAAACAAAACAAAACAAAACAGTCTCATTCTTCTTCTAAGTTTCAACGTTTCACATTTTCAATGGCCTGTTTACCTCGGTGTCACTTAGCTGTGAAAGAGGCACGTGCAAGAAATTGATCAGATATTGTCAGTGCAACCATGCATGACCACTCACGCTGATTGTGCAAGGGAATAAAATTAACGACACTGGGCCGCGCAGTAATGTGACCACGCCCTGTGAACACCCACACACGCGAGTGGAAGAAAATTAAAACACTATTTTTTTTTTTTTAAACATAGATCGGCCGTGCTTCCAGATAGAAATCCGAACCCATTAAAGAGAAAATGTGCGAGGCGTTTGCCATGTGCGGACTGTGATTGCTGAAAACTTATGTGACAGTTGACATCTGTTGTTAGATGCGGTTCCCACACGTGTGCAGGCTGTTATAGCTTGTCGAGTATCGAGAATCTGACGCCATTTTTTTGGCATACGTCAAAAAGTTAGTGACGTCAAGCAGCTAGGCGAGCATACACGACCTCATGTGTTTGGGGGTTTGCGAGCGCAAAGAGGCACGGAAATGGTTTCCAGTACTTTCTGTGTGTCAACATGCTTGATGTCAGAGAGCTTGCGTACGTGTGCGCGCGGGCAGCATACATGATACAACGATCACGACGACAGCAGGTCACTGCATGGAAACAACATATTGGGCTGGTGGCCATCTTGTTTTCTTCCTGTGAGGTTTGAATAGACTGCACCCTGCAATATGATCAATCTCCGCGTCATGTGGTTTGTTGCTGTCAGTTTTGGTGAACATTTTTTTTGTGGATGGTGAAATTAGTTTTGTCACGATTTGGATTTCTCATCAGTGACTGATTTTAAAGTATCGTTTCGTAAACAGCGTGTTTGACTCTTGCTATGATCAGAAACTGAGTACCTTGAGAAACCGTTGACTCTAATAGACGACTCCACTCGACAAGACCCGAAGCCAAAGCCCCACTACCCCTTTTCTCTGCCGTATATTGGCAAAACACAATACGTATAGGAAACAGGGAGCCTGTGTGGCCGAATGGTAGAGCGTTGGACTTCTAATGTTCGGGCCGTGAGTTCGTATCCCGGCTGGGGCCAAATATTTGTGCTGGCTTTTTCATCGTTGCCCCGTCTTTGGTGGAAAAGGACGTTAAATCCCAAAACACCCACCCACCCCACGGCTCGCGGCGCTCTGAGCCAGTTACAGAAATGGGGTAAAGGGCCTACACTATACTGTGTGTGTGTGTGTGTGTGTGTGTGTGTGTGTGTGTGTGTGTGTGTGTGTGTGAGAGAGAGAGAGAGAGAGAGAGAGAATCAAGAATCAAGAAGAATCAAGAAAACTTTCTTTTTCAACGGTAGAGGTAGTTAACGTGAAACAGTCAATTTTCATACCTGCCGTTGCTATTCAGTCTAGTAGCATCTATCTAAACAGAGAGAGAGAGAGAGAGAGAGAGAGAGATGTGGCCACCCCTTTCAGAACGTTAAACTCCCAAACACCGACCCACCCACCCACACCTTTCAACGGTCCCAGCCACACCTTCCCGTTTGAACCCCTGACCTGCCTCCGGTGAGTTACACGCCCCGACACGCTTCACTGACCCGCCACAGTCCCACCGAAGGCTGGCTGGCTGGTGATGCACGTGCATGGACCGTCACGGCTGAATGACCCGCTTTTATCAGCGCTAAACAGGCAGAAGCTGTGACGGTTGTTGCGTGGTGGTGGTTAATTCAATTCCGATGACCCTGTGTCTTGCCGGGCTTTCACTAGGCGCTTGTGCGACATCCGGGCACTGGCTTGACCTTTGCACCCTGTGATCAGCCCTCCGCCCCTACGTCTTTGGCGCTGACCCGTTGCTTTTGTTCAAACGCGACAATGTCCACCGTCAGTTCTTTAGAAAGCTTCGCCAGGGCCTGTGCGGTCATTTGCGGGAGCTGTAGCGGGTAATTGTCTTGCGTTCAAAACCTTCTTCCTCCCTTTGGAGTACGCTTTTCCGCACTGTCAGCCTCGTTCCAGATCAGCGCGCGGACGCTCAGTCAGTGTGCACGTGAAACCCGTTGGCATCGGAAGCCGGCTTCAAGGGAGGTAATTTCCGCTTGTTGAATGCGGCGCCGACACACGGAACCACTCAGCCGGCTGATACATGCTCCTCCCCCCGCTCGCCATTGAAAAAAGGAACAACAACACAACAGTAGGTCGTCAGCAAGGACTTGACTAGTGACTGACTCGACTGGGTGGTTCAGTTTTGATTGATGTTACGGCGAAAAATGAAAAACCGGCCATCTCATTCTAAACCTCAGGAGGAGGAGGAGGGTGGGTGTTATGCGGTTTAACGTCCTTTTCCACCACATAGGGTGATATCAAAGACGGGGCAACGATGAAAAAGCCAGCACAAATATTTGGTCCCAGCCGGGATCGAACTCACGACCCGAGCATTAGAAGTCCAATGCTCTACCATTCGACCACCCCGGCTCCCCCGAGGAGGAGGAGTGGGAAAAGCGAATGAAGTGTCTGCCTTTGATAGATGACCCTAGCGGCTGTTACAAAATAATTATGTACACGTACATGTTATTTACAAAATCACAGAATGAAGACAATCACGGTAGTAAAGAAAGAAAGGGGAGATGATGAAAGAAGGTAAAAAGGAGCCCCAAAAACACAGAACACAAAAAAAAAAAAAAAACAACCCTTCCAAAATGGCTTCAGCGTCTTGAGCCAGAAACCCTCTTTATCCCAAATATTTGGCTCGAAGCGCCGCGAGCTAAACCAAACACGCACGCTTACGTGCATCACACGCATCTGAGAGACTGAACATGAACACGTAATAATTACGTGTTGCGAAGGGACAGCTCAGCAATGTAAGTTTCGGAATTTTGGATCTGCATTTATTTTAGAATTTTGTGGGCTGAACATTTCCAAAGCAGAGGGGGAGGAAGCCGGAGTACCCGGAAAGAACCCCCGATGGTCGGCCCGAATGAACGGTGCCATATACGAGAAAGAAAAATTCCTAACCGGAGTGGGACTCGAACCTCACCTCTCGCATTGGTGACAAAGTCGTAGCTACTACACCACCGACCTCCCCGACCAGTGTAGCGAACCTCTCCCTTCTTCTACCCCAAGTATCCAAACGTGGGGGTGGGAGTTTTGGGGTTTAACGTCCTTTTCCACCACATACAGGTGATATCACAAAGATGGGGCAACGATGAAAAAGCCAGCAGAAATATTTGGCCCCAGCCGGGATACGAACTCACGACCCGAGCATTAGAAGTCCAGCGTTCTACCATTCGGCCACCCCATCTCCCTATATCCAAACGAACGAACAAAACAACAACACTAACGACAATATTAACCAAAACCACAACATAATACAAAAACAAACAAACAAACAAACAAATACCCGCAAAATAGCGGACTAAAAGATCCTAACAATTAAATTTCCAGACAGTACCAACAGAAAGGACAACAACAAAATTAAACTTTGAAGTACTTGAAACACTGAGAAAACAGTTCAGTTTTATGTGCTTTAAATTCTGTCCGCCGGACGGCTGCTGTTGCCTGGTGGGCGTATATAGTTGTAACCTGTGTGACTGAAGTTATCACAACAAGCGATCAGCAAGATTTGCACGGCAATCAGTCAACCGTGGACGTTCACAAGCCTTTCCCGATTCGGTCTCATTTAACCTTCATCACAACCCCTGC
>JACVVK020000032.1:440000-447500 GCA_018292915.2 Batillaria attramentaria
AACAATCTCCACATTACGAAACACTTTCAGCTGGTCAGCAGTGATCAGTTCCGTACGCACCACAAAACACCGTTGGCAAGCTTTCATAAATGCACCAGGAAAATACTTCAACATTTAGGACGATTCAGAAGCACAAATACGAAAAGGCACTTTCTCAACACGATATTCATAGTAACCACAAGTAGGTAATCGTCACATTTCAACCTTTAAACACACACACACACACACACACACACACACACACACACACACACACACACACACACACACTCACACACACACACACACACGCGCGCGTGCCGTGCGCGCAACACCATCCAGCATGAAGGTTTCGAAACAAAGTAATTTTTTTCTGAAACATGAAAAATAAATCCACGGAATAGTAACCGCTTTCTGTTTGTCGTGTAGTCATTATTATAACCGACTCTTTCAGTTTTCTATACTATTCACAGTGTCACACTTATAGAAAAAATAAAATAAACAAACAAAGATATATATATATATATATATATATATATATATATATATATATTAAAGATATTCAAATAGATTTTTCAGCAAAAATATATATAAAAATGTTCACCAAGAAACTAGTTTGATGCAAGTTTACAAAACGTTACTTATCACTCAGGTTAAGCTTCAGTCAGATTTGCCTTTTGAAATCAGAACCAGTTCATTCACACACACAATCAGTTCACTTTTACATTGCACACTCCCACCTAATACATCTTTCTGCAGTTATCTTCGCAAAATGTCCTCCAGTGCTGCAATATAACTCTGAGCCATCTGCAAAGTTTCGTATTTGGACAACTTCCGGTTTCCGCCAAAAGAGGGAATAACTCCTCGGAGCTGATCGAATGCAACGTTCATACTCTGCATGCGTCTTCGTTCTCGTGCGTTGGCTGAAACACGTCGTTTGACAAACACGTCTTTGATGTCTTCTAGTATCTTACCGTTACCGAGGACAACCGAACTTTTCTGATGAGGCCGAATCATGCACGACGGGCGACAACCGCAGTCGGTAACTTCATTCTCTCCCTTCGCGGGAAGCTGAGCGTTACAGCCGCACTCACTGGCGTGAAAAGAGAAAATATTGTGAATTTTCTGCAGGTGTTGTGTTGGACAGCACTGCAATGGAAGAGAGGCGGGAAATGTGATATCAGAGAAGTGATCCTGCTCCTTCTGACAACAGGCAGTGTCACAGTTTCGTAGCGACCGACACAGGCTGCTGTCGGTGCAAAGATGAACACTTCGTTGCTTAGCACCAGGAGAAGAAGAACCAGAAGTTTCCAGTAGTCCATTCCCCTGCTGGAACCTTTTCGTTGGCGTTTCCAGTTCAGCCAAACCTGCGTCTGAGTTTGTCCGTTTCTTTCCAGCACTTGAGGCGTTGGCTACGTGATCTGTGTGAAAATCGCCACTGTTTTCACAGAATGCGGACATCCTGTCTTGGTTGTTCAGCAGACAAGACTCGGCGATGCCTCGGAATGCAAACTGCGATGTTCGCTGAAGAAAATTGCTCCGTGGTAGGGACGCACTGTCGACACACACACAGACACTGTTCTCAGTAGCACCACTGCCTGCTCTGTCTTCCATGGACGTTTCCTCCGTCTTCCTCGCCTCATCACAACCGCTGGTCATCTCCGCTGTATCGCCAAAGCAACTTACGAATAAAGTTCAATAAGGGTGGTGGCAGCAACCACACACGAACATGCATCAAGCTTGAAAGGAAGCTACTTGACAATGTTGGGTAACAAGTAAATATGTGCAGAATCAGGTCCAAAGTGCGGCGATGTCCTCGGTACGAGGCAGAAATAACGATTTTCTTTTACAAGTCTCTCAGTTCACTTGGTATGAAGACAACCCACAGAATGTCTCAGATGGATGTTGAGGTGTTGCACGTCCCTCACCACACGTGGAGTGATCGGAGACAGAGAAAGCCTTATCATTCAACTAAGTTTCCTTACAATCAAGTTTGCAGGTATGGGTGTGGGTGTAGAAGACCCAACAGACCCGTCTCTGGAACTCCAGCCTCATGGCGCAAGCTGCAGCTTTTTAAACCCTTCATACTTTCCACCGATCGATTAATATTTCACGATTGGCGTTCGACACCTGAAAGGACAGGAGGCAAGAAACATCAGGTAAAGCCATCCCTCCCTGAGGCGGCGCTGCTTCATCGACCACGGCTGATCAATGAACCGTGACGCCTGAGAGCCAGACACGACGCTGGCACAGTCTGCTGGCTGCCAGGTTGCCACGCCCTCCGAGAGGCCAGGTAACGGGATTGGCTGCGTCAGTGATGATGCTGTTATACCTGGGTAGGACCACGTTTGACGGTATCACGGATGCTGATAGCATCTATTAGTCAGCTTGAGGGGGTCGGGTCAGGTGGGGCTGGGGCGAGGGGAGGGGAGGGGAGGGGAGAGGAGGGGAGGGTGTGGCTGATGACGAAGCGATTACTGTCGCTGAGACCGACCGTGGCTGGCGGTGGTATGGGGAAAGCTGGCGAAGGTAACAGTGTCGGCTTTGCCAGAACTGGACAGGCGCAAGGACACAAACAGACCGTGTAGGTCACGTGCAGTGTTTATTTGGAGAATCCTGTTTGGCGAGGAGCTAGTTTGTTGCCCCGGATCATGAAAAATCGTGATTTTGGTACTTTGTAGCCCTAGGTGCATGCCAGCGGGCCGCAACAAGAGGCAAGCTGCCAGTGAAGCTGAGACTTTTTGCGCTGGAGCCGAGAATGGCAAAAGCGAGGCGAGCAGATTTGGATGAAGCGGCTTTCTGACCTAAACAGAAAGTAGACTAGCATTACTCCTGAGTGGAAAAGAGACATTTAATTTTCCTAACCACTATCAAGTACGTGCCCTTGATTGGTCTGTGCGTGGTAATTTTTGTTTGTAGATTGAAGCATTTTTAGGGGTGACTATGATGCCTGAGGCTGATAGGGAATATAAAGGCATTGTGAGACCTCGTCACTGAGCGAGACAGATCGTGCAGCACTCAGGGTCCGCTAGACACTGCAGCGATGTGTCTCGCTCACTGACCAAAAGCAAATAATGTCACGGCAAACTCGTGCTCTGGTTTTATACGGGTCCCCGAAGCGCTGAAAACTCTGCAACTATGACATAGTTGACAGTGCTTGCACGGTCGACTCTGTAAAATGTTTTCACACTTCGGAAAGCTTTTTGTTGGGAGCTTAGATCTTTAATGGCCCATCAAGGACCTCGCACGCGCAACAGTAACTCTTTCTCGACACTGTGTGGACTGCTCAAACGAGCAAGAGCACATTTAAGTCCCTCAGTGGTGCCTCTTTATGCTTTTTTTCATTAAAAGAAGGAGACATTTTCGAAACAGTTAAATTTTGTGAACGACAGAACGAACACTGTGCTTTGTCAAAACATTTCAGTACAAAGTAATCGTAGTATTAGCAACGTGACGACTGAATGAAAACTTTTATTTTTTTTTTGTTTCATGAACCGGTGTAACATGAAGTTTCAATGGTCGTGTTTCAGACAGGTAAACCAGAGAGGTTTCACAAATTTCACTGTCCCTGGTTAAACAGGCAGAATAAATAGCGAAAAAGGACAAAGACCAAAGATTTTATCTGTTCAGTAAAAGACCTCGTTTTGAATACACGTGGACAGTACATTTGTGTTTCAATTAGAGCACTTGAAACTTCTGCCGACCCGAACAAAAATATGAAATCTACATTAGGGAAATGGCTTTCCTCTTTCATTCGCTGTTACCTCAAACTCCTTCCTTGTTGTTTTTCCTCTTTACACATTTTCCCCCAGCCTGAGCAGGGACAGTTCACCACATCAACCATTAAACCTGAATTAAATCAAGCTTAGAACGAAACTCACACGGCAGCACTTAACATGTTCGCCTTTGAACCTGACCAGTGCCCCGCGCGCCGGTCACGTGGCGGGCACGTTCCCAGGGCACTTTCTTTCCCGGTTTCTGGGGCTCTGGAACCAGGAAAAAGAAGAATCGAGAACCAAGAGTCTTTTAGCAGAAACACGCATCCTGCAGACAGCCATGGGTTATACAGCGATGATCTAACAGCGGCTACGTCACGTGGCCGGGTCATTAGCACAAACCGCACGCGCTGTGCGTGCTGATTACCGACACTCGCGCCACCTAGGCGTCAAACAGCCAGGGGAGGCTATCGATTGCGCGGTGAATTGAGAGGGAAGGGTGATCGGCCATGGAGTGTTTGTCGACAAGTTGCCGCGACAAAGTTGTGACAACAGAAAACTATTAAAGCGAAGAGAACTTTTTTTGTTGCACTTTTTATTTTTTCCTTTAAATTTGAGCGCGCGCACACTAGCAACCCTTGTGCACTGCTGCGGCAGTTAAAGTCCCCCGACCCGCTAGCTGAAGTCAAGTGAAGCATTCAAGAACGCACGATTTTCTCGTGGAGACTGCTGGGTATTGGTGAAGCCAGTTTCATTACTGTTGGGAGCGTCAGTGCGGTCCCGATCCGGTTTCTGACCCGTTGTTAATCTCACGTTGCAAAAATAAACCTCGGCATCAATTTACGTCAGATGCAGCTTCCAGAAGTCACACACACACACACACACACACACACACACACACACACACACACACACACACACGATTATGATGATGACGATGAAACTTTATTTTCCAACAAAAACACTTTTGACACAAGAATATGCCAGTCAGTTTATAAACTTTGCCTACACTGACCACAAAAATACCTCACGCAAAAAAACAACAACACTGAACAACAACACTGAACAACAACACTGAACAACAACAACAACCAAAAACAATGAAAAATTATTTCGATGAAAGAACATTGGACAAGAGAGAGAGAGAGAGAGAGAGAGAGAGAGAGAATGAATGAATGAATGAATGAATGAATGAATGAATGAATTCTCTTTATTTTACAAGAATAAAAGTATTAAGCACATGTGCTTGTCTTCCAACTTGTCCTTGCTACAAAAAAGGAAAGGGAAAAAATCTACAAAAATACAAAGAAAAGCACAGTTAAACAAAAGACACACAATGCAAAAAGCTATAACAACACCAGAATAGCTAACATACCTTACATAGACAGGTAACTAACACGGAACACAGACATTATGTGATAATGCATAGCATTGAAACATACTAAAAGCAAAAGAGATAATATATATGAGATCATATGACATAGAACTCAACTCGAAATATTATAAAACAACGCAGAAATTGATCAGTTGGAGTAAGAGGTCGAACAAGAATCAGCAATTCGGATCATAGAACTCTAAGATATCTGCAAAAGGAAGCTTCTGAGTTGCTTCTTAAAAGTAACTATTGACGACAGTTACTTTAGAGCGAGCGGGAGTGAATTCCACACAGACACTGCAGAAAACGTGAGAGAGAGAGAGAGAGAGAGAGAGAGAGAGAGAGAGAGAGAGAGAGAGAGAGAGAGATGATGATGATGATGATGATGATGATGATGATGATAATGAAACTTTATTTATCAAAGGCGCGTAGGAAGATGCTGAGAGGAAGGGGGGCCCACTAAGTCGGGTGAGCCAGATGGTCGGGGTGAATAGGGGGGGGGGAGGGGAGATTTGTGTGTGTGTGTGTGTGTGTGTGTGTGTGTGTGTGTGTGTGTGTGTTGACTGCCAAGGATTGTGTCCTGCGACAGGGGGGGGGGGAGTGGGGGGGGGGGCACCACTGGTGGGCCCCCTCTCCTCTTATCAAAAGCAAGGGGGGCCCAAAGATATTCGGGCCCCCCCTTCCAAAAATCGAACGGGGGCCTGGGCCCCCAGGGCCCCCGTGGTTCCTACGCCCCTGTGAGAGAGAGATGGGCGTCATTTAATCACTTACAACAGCGTTGCGGCAGGACTGACTCAAACCTTTCCACCACATCGACCTGAAATTCTTTGACAACTGCAGCAATCATGACGTTTCATCCAACAAAGGCACTTAATCCCCTGCTTGCAGTCCAGCCGACAACCGCTTGCGTAACTTTCACAACCAATTAATTAGATGGCATTGTATCGCGGCCATGTTTGTTATTTCAGGTGCACGGGGGAGGATGGACCTGCTCGCGCGATATTTCATTGAGAACTGAGATTTATGCAAGCTGACAGATCAGCTAGCTTTCGTTTCTGATGAGAAAGAGCTGAAACTCACCAGAAATTAAAATGCACATAAACTGTGTCGAGGATATTGGAGAGAGAGAGAGAGAGAGAGGGGAATGATTATGCAGTAACTAATCTCAGTAATCTGTCTTTCAGTGTGAACATTTTGGCAGCTTTAGGACCCAAAACCGTGATACAGGCGGGTGGGTGAGTGTTTGGGGGTTTAACGTCCTTTTCCACCACATACGGGTGATATCAAAGACGGGGCAACGATGAAAAAGCCAGCACAAATATTTGGCCCCAGCCAGGATACGAAGTCACGACCCGAGCATCAGAAGTCCAACGCTCTACCATTCGGCCACCCCGGCTCCCCTAGTGATACAGGCAAATCAATTTGAGCTGGAAAATTCTGCAAACAAAGGATGCTCGCCATGCTTGGTCAAAGGTCTAACCAAGGGGGACTACTACCACTACTCGCGTCATCTGTTAGGGTGTTAGGGGATGAGAAAGCCCAAGGTTACACAAAGAATTATTTGTCAATAATTTTCATAATTTGTGCAACCTTGCGTGACTCTTGCGTTGATTGTATGCACTAGTTCAGGGACGCATTTCACAGTCGTAAACAAGATGACTTATCATTTCCGACTGATGAGCGGGTGGCCGGTGGTCTAATAGGTAGCTCGTCGGACTCAGTCGCTGCGCTTAAAAAGTGAAGGGGGGGGGGGAGGGGGTTCAAATCAAGTCAAAACATTATCCCACAAGGGGCAATTCATTTTCGGACGGGCTCAATAACTCATTACGACAAAATATTATATAATATAAGAGCACATTAAAATTTAATAACTGAGAAACAACGTAAGATGATATAATCATAACACACACACACACACACACACACACACACACACACACACACACACACACACACTGGCACACACACGTTAAATGATGAACAACACGTCAACGAGCCAAACAAGCCACAGTCATGGTTTCGATGCAAATCCCAGCAGTAGTGGGTAGGGGTGGAGTAAAGGGATGGAGTGTGGGTTATCCACCAAAAGAAAGGAAGAAACAGGGAATTAGAATCCAACACCAGAAAAAAGCTGGCGTCGATCGAGATGTTGTCAATCCTGCTTGTATGATTTCATTCTGGATAACCCAGCGCACGGCCCCTTCAGCTCCCAAATCTGCACTTTGAAAACGTCCATGCGTATGATTAGGCCACTCATTGGGTATTCTTACATCAAACGACCGAAAATCAGTCGGCTGGAATTTTGCATATTATTCTGACAATGACAACAAGCAGTAAAACTTATGAGAGCGCCCGGCAGGTGCGCGTGCAGGCATATTGTTAAATCTTGTAGGCTATTATTGCTGCATATGTATAGGTGAAGGCGGGGGG